>CAJUYH010002238.1:0-41340 GCA_910591685.1 Galerucella tenella | reverse complement strand
ACAGCGTCCGGAGGGTCGGTTCGGTAGTATCTCGCGTGCCAATGGACCACACACGTTGAAACTTGTTAAAGATAAAGCACGTTAACAGTTTCTCTCTGATTTCTACATTTCTTGCTGGATAAATATTATAATTTGCCACATAACTTGTTCTGTATTTGTACGAGTGTATATGTGTATGTGTGACTGGAATTCTGCTGATTCGGCTGTACCCATAATATGATTGTAGGCAGAATTGCCAGGTAGAAGACATTATATTATACTGGGAATGAAAACGGCTTTTATAATTTTAAATTCAATATTTCTTTTTATATGGTCGTTTTGAGTTGTTTAAATTTTTATGTGAGTCATGATCACATTAAGGTTGATTAGGTTTGAGGAGGGATTATATAATGAGGGAATTATTTTTCCGATAAATGATAGTTCTCAACGAGTAACATTTTTAATCTGTGGGGAGAAAGAGAAAACGATGAAAATTTTGTTGAAACTTCCTTTCCGAAATTATGGCATGGGGAGTATTAAATGAAAAAAATCAGTAATTCTTAAGGATTTGATTGGTGAAAAATATACAGGGTGATCCATATGAAATAATGAAAATGAAATAGGAGATGAACTAGCAAAGAGGGAGACTGAAATATTCTTTTGGGTGCCTGAACCCTTTGCTCCGGGACATAGCACTGAATGAGTTTTTTTTTTCTAAGGAGCCGTCCCTTCGCTGGTACCACCTCAGCCTCCTGGGCTTATTGTGGATACTCCTAGTGTTCTGACTACAACCTATTCAGCCAATCCGTTCCCTGTATTAGCTCATACAGGTTCTTTGCTGGTTGGTTGTAGAAGTCTTCTGGAGTCATTTGGGTTCTGCCATACAGTTTCTGCCTTCTGTGGTCCAGCGACTCACAGTTGCATAGTATATGCAGAGCTGTTTCGGTATCCTTTTTGCATCTTCTGCATGTAAGGTCTCCGTTATACAGCCCTATTTTGTTCTGAAGTGCTTTAATGGCGGCTTGACTGTCAATGAAGATCCTGATCTGCCTGTTGTTGTAGGCTCTCATAATATTAGCCCTTGCACATGCAATTATTGCATATACCTCTGCTTGAAATACAGAAGCGTATTTTCCTAGCGAGACGATTCCTTCATAATTGCTCGTCTTGCTGTATATGCCCGCTCCCGTGCCGAGTTCATTTTTTGATCCGTCTGTATACCAGATCAGTTCATTCGCTCTACTAAGTGGTGGTGCGTTCTCTTCCTCAAGCTCCTTTCGATCTTTGATGACAATCTCGAAGTTCTTGCGAAAGATATATTTGGTGGTCATGTGGTCTGTTGGCATTTTGAAAATATCATCATCCACATGCCTTATCTCTGTGTGTCCTCTCCCATGTGCCACGTCATGGTCTGATGCTTTTTCCAGTCGGGTTAGTGCTGCCCTTGCTTGGCACATTATGACACAATGTAGCGGAGGAAGGTCTAGCATTGTCTCCAGCGCCGCTGTAGGAGTAGTCCTCATTGCCCCTGTAATGCCAATGCATGCAAGTCTTTGGACCTTGCTTAGTTTCAGCATAGCAGAGGATTGTCTGATCTTTGGCCACCATACCAAAGATACATATGTAATCCTGGGAATGACAACCTGAAGGAGTTACTACTAAGACTCTCCTCAGAGCCTAGGTAGAAGTCAGGGGGCACAATGGATCTCTTAGGTCTCAGTGAATGTCACCCCAAAATACATACAGAATTTTTCTTCTTTTACCATTCGTTATTTCAAATGTAACTACTAAATTTGAGGCTATCTTCTCATAATATCAAATGATGACTAAAATAATGCACGTAGGTACCTATATGGATAAATATCATGACCTGAACCACGATTATATTGTATTATATTGTCGTCTTTTTGAGTTGTTTGTGTATATTATCGGAAAAAATGGAGGCAGGATTTTTAAAGGGTGGTGCAGAAAACCAGCCAAAAGTTGATTTTAGCATGGTGGACGAGTTTTATATGTCAAATTTAGATTATTCATCAGCAGAAGTCGGGGATATAAAAATAAAACTGTCAGTAATAAATAATAACTTAATTTCCTTCAATTTATTTATGAATATTTACAACAGCAAATGTTACTAGTTTTTGTTAACTTCTTTTGAACCTTTTGAACCATGCTTTTCGTCAGTTTTCATTTCGTGGAACGTAAACGAATATTTTGCTTGGACAATTTATATTGTCATTTGTGCAAGCTGGTTCTGAGCACCTTTTGAACATTTTGGAAACACGGAAGCGAATCAAAAACAAATAAACCAAACAACAGCCATAACAAAGAGAATATCAATGTCGATTTCAAGGTTAGATGGGATGTCAAAATTTAAAAAACAGGGAAGCAAACCTTTCAAACCCTAAGGAAATATAATGGTCTGTTGTTGGTTCTTTGACGTCACGAAGGACGTTCAAAGCTCGCGCTTGCTTTCCACACTTTTTGTAATTTTTTTAGGATAAAAATCTAGCCAAAAGCAATAAAAAAATATGGGGACATTTTTTGATAGAATACTGCTATTTGTATAATGAAATAAATAAATAAAATATTAAATAAATATTTATAAAAAAATTACTGAAAATGCCCATTACCCATTTGGCTGATAAAAATTTGTTCAGAATAGTGTGCCATTTCACACATTTAACAAACAGAACAATGTATGAAAGATATAATAGTAACCTGATGTATTAATTCAAAGAAGCGATTATTAATATGTCTATAAATTGATAAGGATACGATCGAGAGTAAATATATGTAATTGATCGATTTCCTAATAGTGTTGAAAATGTTGAAACAACTAAGTCGACATTGCGTTTGGCTAGAAGAAAAGATTAATTACTCTTTATTCCGATTACCTACATAGTTTTCCATAAATTAAGGTAACTTAAAACGTTATTCACATACATGTAGAGCCATAAATCTGTCAATCAAACTGGCTCACAAAGACATATCGGCCTTGATGTTTATTGATTGTTTTTCTCATTCCGAGAATTGGCTCTTCAACATGAAATTATTTTATTTATTGAGATACTGGTATATATTGCAAATATGTAATAGGAAAACAGCTGCCGCCATTACATCATTATTTTAATAGGGAACGGTCATAACCATATAAAAGTGCAATTTAAAAATTGTTGAAATAATTTAATGTGAGTACCGTCGTAAAATACTGTGTTTTTGTTTGTTATTTTAACGGCTATCAAGTTCTTAGTTGTTACAAAATTAATGTTGCTATGTTGCAACTGGGAGGTCTTGACTACATGTGTTTAATTAACTGCAGATACCAATGTAGCCGGCCATTATGTAGTTATTCCATAGAGCATCCACAATAAGTACTGATAGATAATCCCCCATTTCCTCGACTATAGTCACATAGGTATTCTGTAAAGAGATGTAGGTAGTAAATACACAAGAGGTATCCTGGTAGCTGGAGTGAACATGAAGGTATGCTCTATAAAATTTTTCCAAATACGCAGTAATAATTTTTTTACTTTCTTTCAAATAGCAAAAATTGTTTGGATGATTTACGTCTTTAGATTAGATTAGATTAGCATTGGAGTCGCTTTTTGCCCTATCCCACTGCGACCTTTGCAGATCTATTGTGGTCCCCCCTATATTTAAAGCTCGATATCTAGCTTTATTCTTTTTATTAGACTTATTAGCCGGCATACCGCCTCCTTTGCGTAGCTCTCTACCCTCGGTTTTTCTTCTCCAATTATGTGAAACCTTTCCTTGCTAGGCCTTCACACTCACCCAGTATGTGTTCCGCGGTTTCTTTCCGGTCTTCTTCCTGGAAGAACCTACATTTGCTACACCAATTGTGCGCATATGTTTCCTCAGTCTACAATGCCCGATCATCATTCCTACCATCATTCTAGTCGTCGACTTTGACATAGTGGGTCGTGTGATAGTTTGACCAAAAGGCTTTTAAGGAATAATTTAGCGTGCCTTTGTGCGTTCATACCACCAGCGCAATGCCTGGCTGTTTATCCATTTGTGGATGCTCTCCTTAGTTAGGCATTTAGCAATTCCCCAGCAAGGCTTTGGCCCTATTATGACCTCCGCTGCTCCCTGCTTGGTTCATTCATCGGTGTTTTTATTACTGTTTATTCCTTGGTGACCTGGCACCCAGGCTAGGGTCACTCTATTCACGTCTTTTGTGGATTCCATAGTTTCAGTTGAGTGTATCGGTGCTAAACAGTTTCAGCATCTAAACTCTCTACTCACAAAAGCTGGAATAACTTACTGAGCTGGGTAAGAGCAGGTATTAAAAGAACTTTCACTATTCAGATAATACATTACATGATAAGTGACAATTTCCCAAGGCGCAGTACATTACATGATTAGTGAAATTTTCCCAAGTCGCTTGAAGAGAGGAAGTGTTCACTAAAATGACAATTATTTACAGGAAACTGTAATTAAGTGAATTAATTCAGTTCCACTTAAGTACACTTCCTCCAAAGATATTTTGTTTTGACTTGAGCATGATTGATTTGAGACCAAAACCCACAGCAGGCTGTTGTTAGTCCTATAAAGATAATGCCTGATAGTATGATTACTTTACAACTGAAATGTTTAGTGGTATAAAAATCTTGCGAGCTGGAAGTAATAATATGTGATGATATAAATCAGTCATTTTTCTACGATAAACTTTTTCCTACATCAAAATCTGAGCGACCACTGAATAAAACACTCAAAAAACTCCTTTAAATATAAACGATTTCGTTCTAAATAATCATCACTTAGAATTCAATAAAAGCCTTCCTGGTGGTTCAGTCAAATCTCAATACTGGCATTAATAAACAAACATGTTTTCCGAGTCACAGCTCATATAATATCATAGAAGAAAGGTAGAACTACACAATGGGACATTCCGAGTCGGGTCATTATTCAAGGCAGAATTTTGACATTTGTGGATAGATCCCTTTGTAATATAAATGGTGATATTGTGGTGACACTGTCCGGAACATTTGTCACACAGACATAATGGGATACATTATAAGCTTCACGAAGTTCAAAATAGACCCTTTCATTTGATTTCGGACCCACACAAAATATATATCTCGAAAAGTGAATTTAAATGCAGAAGCTACAAAGAAATTAATCGATTGTGGATATCAAAGCGGCGAAAATAAATACCACGCAGTGGCGTTCCAGTAAAAAAATTAAGGGATATCTAATTATCAGTCGATAACTAGAGTGGACATACAAACTTAAACATAATTTCCATGCTTTTCTCGAGGCAACTTCTGTCATAAATAATATGAGTCTGTTAACAGTGTTGCCATTTGTTGATTTATTTATATAAAACCTGCTTTTCTATAACTTTAATTAATAAAATAATGAATTATAAATCAAATACAACCCGTATTTGCAGACCAAGATCACATTTAAATAAAAAAAAATTTCCCATCATCCGCAACCTCATCTTCCTTTTACGTCGAAATACCCCACTCTCGAGAGTTCCAACCACAAAAAGTTGTAATTAACTAAATTAATTTACATAATAAAGGTTAATCTGAATTTTATATCAGTTCGTTAGCTCATAACCCGCTGGGCTACCGAATTATTGAGTCATTTAACTGGACTTATATGTCTATATCAGTTGCCCACCCACCTTGAAAGACGGAAAGAGTTGAGCAGCAAAACACACACAAAAAAGACATTCCAACATCTGAACGGTTGTGACAGATGTATGAGTTTATGTGCTGTACTTTTTTTATTTAATTTTTTTTTCAGCTCTAGAAGTATTTTGCAGGTGGTTGGAAGTTGATTTTTAAAATATATGCTTTTAGAAATTGCTCGAAATATATACATTTTGCAGTACATTGTAAAATTGCATTTTGAAATGAAATAAAACATTTTTAAATATGTTTAAGCTGATAATATAGCTATTTATTAGAGTACACTGGCGTATCCTGTTAGTGAGCTTAAAGTGTCTTCAATAAACCTGCCAGGGTACAATAGGTGCACTCACTCTGAGCAACAGATTTTTTCTTTTTTCCATTTTTCTTTAAAGTTATATTCCATGTTTATAGATCTTTTAGTTAGATCGTAATTCAATAAATATGAAGGTGTATGTATTTTTTCTCTAATTATACGATCCAGGGGAATGACAGGAAAGAAACTTGTATAGAGATTAATTTGATGAAGTGGGAGAAGTAAAAGATAATTAATCAAATATTTTGACGCAATAATAGTGTATGGAAATATGTGAAACTGGGGTGTTCTATTAAAGCTACATGTTGATAAAAATAAAATCATTCTAAAAATAGTATGTACACTCACCGACAAAAAAACTCGACCACCTAAAATTTTGCTGAAGTTCGTTGTCCAAGAAGTTTCGTATGTTTTCATCGATTTCAATTGTTTCAATGCCAAATTTTAAATAAGTTCTTTGTTACTAAAACAAATTCCAGAAAAGTTTTCCAAAAATGTTGATAGCTTATTTACACAGGGTGAAAAGAAAACCATGGATTTGTAGTCGAGTTTCTTAACACTCTGTGGAACAGTGCGGGAAATTTGTGGAGTGTAGCATGAAGACAATCCTTTTCGCTATCTTTCAGTTTTTATTTCATCTAGCTATCTTTCTTTCTTTTGAAGATACACGTATTCAAATAAAAGTCTGGATGAAAATTAATTTGTAATGTTTTAATATTCAGCAGTAATTTGAAAAAAAGGTAGAACGTGTCGCGGGACACACGGTAAGAACTTTAGTTCCTTTTAAGCAATAATCAAATTTTTTGAATCAATAAATAAATACACATATTAATATAAAAATTTATTTTACTCTGGATAAAACTTCATTTAACAAAAATATACAGTAGTATTAATTATAAAAATCTTATCATTAAGTTGATTGGCATAAAGTACATAAAGTATTCTATTAACTAATTAATAATACAATGTATGCTGACCATCAACATTTTGCGCCGAGAGACTAGCTCTGAGACTGAGGAGAGAGCGCGAGAGCCCACGCGCTCAAGGCACATAACGTAACAACATAACGTAACGGTCAGATCTTCTGCGTCGCGACCTCCCTCGCTTCAAGTACCGTAACGGTCAGACCAACCTAACGTAAAGAACTAAAGTTCCAAAAACATAATTGGCATTTTCCAATATTTCGTAAGTCCACCTCTTGCAGAAATAGTTGTACACGAATGTTTCTCAGAATTTCATCCGAAAAATGTTCAATCGGACTTAGATCCGTGCTACAAGCAGGTCATTCTAATCGTTGGATATCAACCTCCCTAAGATATTGGTTAAGAATATGAAGTCATTTCCAACAAATAGAGCATAGGGAACTAAAGTTTCCTTAATAGAGGGTTTTTATTTGAATACGTGTATCTTCAAAAGAAATCAAGATATCAAGATGAAATAAAAACTGAAAGATGGCGAAAAGAATGGTCTTTGTAATAAACTAAGCGTAAACTCTACAAACTTCCCGAACTGTACCACAGGGTGTTAAGAAATTGCACTACATTTATACATGGTTTTTGTTCAACCTGTGTAAATAAGCTATCCACATTTTTGAAACATTTTTTTTGGGTTGGCTTCAATACTAAAGAATTTATCTACAATTTGGCGTAGAAATAATTGAAATCGATGGAAAATTACGAAAGTTTTTGGACAACGAACTTCAGCAAAATTTTAGATGAGTTGCCGGTGAGTGTAAGTTTTTGGACAACGAACTTCAGCAAAATTTTGCCGGTGAGTGTATATATCCCACAGCATGTAATTATACAACATATCAAATGGTATATAATCTTTTTTTCTGTTTGTCTTAGGTACATTTATCAGATATAAACATTGAATAATACAAAATTGTATTTAATTTACCAACAATAATGGATGAAGTCTTGTACATTGCACGCAACACAGTCTAATTACATGCTGCGATTCGGAGTCCATTTAAAACTTTTATTTCTTCATTAAATGTTCCAAAGACCGTGAAATGGTCTTTATATAATAGAATACTTCGTTGAAGTAACGGACAGCGAAGTGACGCCATCATTAAAACTATAATTTTTTTCTTTAAATTGAGTAATATTTTTAGTATTCATGTGCCGGTGCGGTTGTTGTACATTTTTTTTATCTTCAAATACTTTAACCGAAAGGGTTATCAGTCATCAAGATGAGGGTAGGGAAAGTAGAGACCAAAAATTAAATTCTAGAACTAAGAAGAGCTTGTATATATATCTACAATGTTGAGGCTACCAATCAAATAAGAACACGGCATAATCTCTCAGCATTAGAAGAAATTTTTGTATAGTTACTTAACTTTTGGGCGATATTTCCAGACAAATAAAATTTACATCGGGAAGACACCTATAATTCGTGAAATTTAATAATAATTAATTGAATCTAGCTATTTACCCCATATCTTTTTTTTTAAAATTAGAATAAAATTAATTAAAACATATGTTCATATTTATTATAACTATAGATAATTTGTTTTAATTATGATTTATTACTTACAATAGTAAACAATTTTTTAAGAACCCAAAAAAATATGTCAGGCTTAATTATTATAAATGATAAAATAATGGAAAAATTTTGAATAGCATTACCATAAGGTGAATATGCAATGTTTTAAATAGTGATATTAGTATTTGAAGTACTTGGAATAGTCCTAAAAGTATTGACTACATTTATTCTAATGTTCTTTTTCTCTTATTTTTTGGGAATCAAACCACAATAATGTTTTTTATTTTTTATTTCGACGTTCCAGCTACCGTTGTCAAGATTAACTAGTGATAAAATAATTTTTGGTCTCTATCTGACACAACGAAAAAAATATGACAACTAGACAATCAATAGATAATATTTTGAAGTTAAAGACTACAAAACTTTGTTGTCAAATTTTATTAAGGTCCATTCATAGTAGTTCACATCTCTGGTAAAATGTGAAATAAAATATTTCATTTTATGACATTCTAACGATATGATAGTCTATAACTAGAAATGGAATCCAGTGAAGTGCACGTTCCAGGAACGGTTTTTATTGGGATAGCGCTTTTTTTCACTTATTTTGGAAATGTTGTTAATAAAACGCGTTTGTTGTTACTTTTTTGTGTATGATTATTTTTGTTTTCGAAATATGTATAACTCAGTTTGGTGATTTTGTGTATTGAAGTGTGTATCGATTAACAATTATTCCAATGATAAATCATAAGAAAACCTGGATAAAAACTTATGATGCTATCCTGATAACGCAGGTAATTGATTATTGGAAGTTTCTCTTTCTAGCATTGGTAGCCAAATTTGACTACATTCGGCTGAAATACTAGCTACACATTTATCTGCATTTAGTTGTATTAAAGCACTTTCTTCGATTTTTCGTCTTTTATTATTCGGCTCTTTCAATATTATTTTGGTCGAATCCCATTGAATTTTATGCCCCTCTTCCAAGCATGTTTACAAATACCTGACCTAGAAAACTCCCTATCTTTGATATATTTTTTATGTTTTATTTCACATTTTACCAGAGATGTGATCTACTATGAATGGACCTCAATAAAATTTGACAACAAAGTTTTGTAGTCTTAAACTTCAAAATATTATTGATTGTCTAGTTGTCATATTTTTCGTTGTGTCAGATAGGGACCAAAAACTATTTTATTACTAGTTAATCTTGACAACGGTAGCTGGGACGCTACCGAAACGTCGAAATAAAAAACAATCTTGTGGTTTAATTCCCAAAAAATAAGAGAAAAAAGAATAAGTAATGCCACAAGGAACTTACAGAAGATATTTTAATGTTGTTCGACACTAAAACTTAAAACAGCAAAAGTTCCACATTCCCAAAATTCTCCAAATAACCATAATCAACCTATTCACCACTTAAGTCTCATTATGTTGAATGACATGGTTACAGGGTCGGATGAAAAAGGGTTAAAACTGAATAAAATAAATAATATCTAATATTTTGTGCTAACTAATTTTCAAATTGACTGGTGTCAGTGTCCTGATGAGAATCTGAAGATAAACCTGATATGTTCTTAGCTGAAAGCAGCAGAAACAAAGAAATTTTCTCGACCTGCACATATTATCTTTTTATCTTCATTTGAAGGAACTTTTGTTTGGCATTTTGTTGAAAAATCATTCCATTTGCGTGTATCGAACTATGTTTCGTCAAGATAGACAATTGGTCGGTGATTACAACTAATATTTTCCTTAGGCTTGAAATGATTTCTGTTGCTTCATTGGTTAGTTTTTTTAGAGGAAACCAAGGTATGTACTGATTGCACTTTATGTATTCGATATAGTCAGCTTCATCAACAGTTCTAAATGTACCAGAACCACTTCTTCTTATCAATAAACACTGCGACCTTTCCAGATCTATTGTGGTCCTCCGAATCTAGATTACATTCTTCAGGTTGACTTTTTAAATAGCCAAAAGCCTTGAGATTGTTCATTCAATGTAATTTCTTTCCGATGGCTTCTCAGCGCCAAGTACAAGAAGCCGCACACTCGCCAGCCAGTGGCACTTGCAAAAGATATGCTCTGTAGTTTCCTAGTCTATAGGTGACAGAACCTTCGTCTGTCAACCCCATTAGCTTTGCGTTCCTGTCAGGTTTACAGCTTCCTATCTTTTCTTATTAGGTGTGCTGTAAATGTTGCTGAATGTCCTGGTGAAATTACCCACTATTCTAGAAATTTCGGTACAATGAACCTTATCGTTCGATGCGCCAATTCGTTGCCCTGGTACACAGGCTATCATAACCTCACAAAGGTCTCCAAATGCGTTTAGGGCAACTATTTAATATCTATCTTAGAGTTGACCCCTATGGAGCCGAATGCTTTCAGTTCAGCTTAGCTGCTACCTAACGGTATGTTCTCCTATTCCTAAAAGAGATTACGAACAAGTAGCCAGCGATACTGAATCTTTCATGTAATTTATTTCCGGTGGCTTCTCATCAACCAGTACAAGAAAACACATATTCGCCAGGCCATCGCACTGACTTATGATGTATTCAGCAGCTTCCTCTTGAATATGCTCTCAAATTACGACATTAAAGCAAATTTATTTGTGCCTGCCCCGTTTGTCTGCTTCTGTTGGGAGATTTTGCTGTGATGAGTTTTGTGTCGTTATTATTTATCTGTAATATGCAATTCCACAACGATGAGAATGATTATTTAAGAGGATCTTAACTGTAAAAGGCAATATTCCGCATATCCAATGACTTTTGCGATATATTATTACGTACTTTGATGAAAAAACTTTTAATCTGCAAGAATTGTCAAAATACCTTGAGAAAAAACGGAGCTACAATCCGACAAAGTTGATCGCTCATTGTTCAATCAATCAATCAATTAATCAATCAATCAATCAATTTAAGGGTGGAAGAAACTAGAACTGACTTTACGAAAGTTGTATCTGCTTAGCAAGTATAAAATTTATGGATATTAAAAATTAGGTACTAATAGCGGCAATAAAATATTGGAAATTTGGGATATTTTATGGTCTATTGCAGTCAAAAGGTAACGATAGAATTTTGACATAACTTCAATGATTTCAAACTATAAAAAAGGACAATTCGTTATTTGTAAATATAGATTGAGTAGAAGGATTCATTGCGAATTTTTTTTGTATACAAAATAACTCTATATACATATTTTGGAATCCATACATCTATAAGCATATTAAATCTAGCTAATTGCAAAAAAAATCTTGTGAACCTCCTTCGCAGTTTAGCGTCCGCAAAGTATGCGGAAACAATTTCGTCTACAATGCTTGTGTTTGTGAATAATACTTCATAAAAGTGACAAACGATAGAGACTCATTAAAATTCAATTTCCACTTAAACACCGATCAAAAGATCGAAATACATAATTCAAATGAACCATAAAGCCATTGAAAATTGTTCACATCAAAGTAATTCTCCAGCATGATATACTGCTAATTACGAAGTTTCATTTCTTCAGTAAATGCACGTAGTCGAATTGCTTAGGGGGTCACACTCTATGAATATGTTTGTAATGCAGTCATCTGCCACTTTGTCACCGACACTGTGGTAGGTCGCTTCAGTCTATCTATACGTTCGGATTCGACGTTAAGGATTTTGAATGTTTCGTTTCTTTTTTTTTTTGGGGGACTTATCGGTTACAGATCGCGTCGCTGTTTTAATTTAATTGGGTCAACGAATACAGATAGGTTTAATGATGTTTTGTTTAAACTATGACCGTTGGAAGATACTGTAATTTATTAGGTATACAAAAAATGTGTTATTAATAGTAATGTTATATTAGTATTTATCGTAAACGACATGTTTTTTAAGCTATGTACTGGTAATTACTCCGTAAGTGGTATATGATTAGAGTTTACATTAATAATTGAATTTGAATATTCATTTTCACAAAAAATCAATTGCTTTCTGCACTGAAAAAACATATTTATTAATTTTTTTGCACCAATTACCTCATAAAATTTTTAAACACAGGGGTAACTGTCTGTTCTCGATGTCTTCCTCTAACCTCCATTTGAATTGGTGTTTTTATCTCGCCAGTTCCGGATTTCCCCTCTTATACCTTGTGATTTCACAGAACGGTTACAGACCTATGAAGTCATATTAGAGCCTTTTTAGTTTACTGGACCGCCAATTCATTATTATCGGTAATTCCCCACGTCCCGGCTGTCTGGAGTGAATTATGGTAGTTGTCGCATCTCACTACAAATGGAATGTTTCATTGATTGTCTTCTTTTTGCAGGAAACCGAAAAGTTACAAATAAACAACCAGAACAATGATAGGTACAATTTAGAGTCCTATGTCCAATGTCCATCATTAACAAATTGCAATGATGTGGTATTTAATTTTAATTGTTAAATTTTGTGTTTTTTTCAATTGATTTCTCTTATTTTTTCCTTTTTTAATTTTAGTCTTCAGTGCTTATATATATAGTCCAGTTTATAGTCCAGTAACTGAACACCTGAAAATATCGAAAGCTCCTGAAAAGTCTCTGAACACTTTACTTTGGGCTCAATTTGTAAGTCATGGCAAGTGTTTTCAAACGAGATAAAACTTAACGCGATTGAGTTTACGAAAGGGTGGGAAAATGGCCCCCTAAACCCTGGAAACGGGCTTCTCGCTAATATCTGGCTCAATATGCGAATTAGAGAATTTTTTCTCAGATAAAAATGAAGATCGTCCTATTATCTACAAAAATGGTTCCTATAATTTTCTTCATCGCAATGGAAAGACCCGTAGCTATCATTCCATGTGACTTGCAGCTCGTTCGTACTCGACAAGTACTACTTCGCTACCCCATATAGGGCCATGATACGGGATAGAGAGTCTTGGGAAAAGGAGAGGAATACACAGCCTAATGGGACCGTCTGGTACACAGATGGCTCATGCTCCGGTGATAGAGCAGGGGCTGGAATTTACTCCAGGAACCCAAGAACACAGGTTTGTGTACCATTGGGTGAGGGTGTATCTGCATATCAGGCCGAGATATATGATATCTTGGAATGTGCGCAGATAAACCTAGACAGAGGTTATGTGAATCGACGCATAACCATATACTCCGACAGTCAGGCAGCAATTAAAGCCCTGAGTGGGTATACCAGCAACTCAGGACTTGCTAACGAATGTCGAGAACTACTTGCTAATCTTGCAAGGCGGAACGTGGTGTGGCTAGAATGGGTTCCAGCCCACTCTGGTTTTGAAGGCAACGAGATGGCGGATGCACTGGCTGCGGAAGGGGCCGCAGCTCCTTTCTGCGGCCCGGGCCCGACCCTGGGCCTAACAAAACAAAGAATACGCAAGGAGACGAAGAAGTGGCTGAGGAATCAGCACCTCGCTCATTGGAATGCTGAACTCACTGAACTACCAAGGAGTAGGCTAAGGAAGATAGCAGGACTCCTAACAGGGCACTGCTGTATGAGGAAGCACCTCTACAATCTAGGAGTAGAGGAAAGTTCCCTATGTAGGGGTTGCGGCATGACTGATGAAACGTCAGTTCATGTTCTCTTAGAGTGTCCACACTGGGCTGTATTACGCAGGCGAATCTTCGGAGTCACTGTCATGGCTCCTGGAGACACAAGCAGGCATCCACTGAAAAAGGTTGTGGCCTTTATTGAAGGGCTCGGCTTCATGGATGACTAGGTAGCAGGATTGGCACAATGGGCCCGCCAGTGGCCTCAGTGTCGGAACCTTGGCTTGAGTTGTCCAGGACAAGGCTCGCCTGCACATTTAGTAGTAGTAGTAGTAGTAGTAGTAGTCGTACTTGACAAAAATATTTTAAAAAGCGGTCGAAGATTTTTTCCACAATATTTTGAGACTATTTCATTGATTTGTTCATAGTTTATAAAAAAATAGTCTCTAAGCTTCAAAATGATGTGCATTGAGAAGCAATATATATGATGATACATTTTTAAATCTCGCTTGTTCCACAGATTGTACAGAACTCCGAAAACGGCTGAAAAATGTAAATAAACAAATCAATTTTTTATCAAAACGCAAGAAAGATGAAAAAAAATTTCTGAGATCATTCAAGACCTCCTCAGGTTCCATTATAAATAAAAATTGAGATAAGAGACTATTTTCTTATGAAGTATGAAGAAATTAATGAAATTGTCTCAAAATCTTGTGGAAAAAAGCCTTTTTAAATATTTTTGTCAAGTACCAACGAGCTGCAAGTCACATGTAAAGAAATATTTGGGACCATTTTTGTAGATAATAAGTCGATCTTCATTTTTTATCTGAAGAAAAATTCTCTAATTTGCATATTGAGCAGGGTTTAGGGGGCCATTTTCCGCCCCTTCCGTAAACTCAATCGCGCTAAGTTTTTTCTCGTTTAAAAACATCTGCAGTGACCTACAAATTGAGCCCAAAGTGAAGTATTAATGCAGGGACTTTTCGGGAGCTTTGTCCCTTAATTTACTGGACTATGCGCTAATTAAATAATTATAGTACAGTTGACATTGAAAATGACATTTATATTGTGTTCCGAGGTAAACCTCCTTTGAATACCCTCCTCATAAAATTCTGCCGCCTGACTTGTTAACCACTGTATCACAAATGTTTTGACTTCGTTATTGTCTTGAAGACGCTGACTGCCCAGGTGTTTCTTCAAGTGCAGGAACAAATGATATTCGCTGGGCGCCAGATCAGGGCTGTATGGAGGATGATCTAGAGTTTCCCATTGAAAATATTTGGAGAGATCTTTGGTCCGATTAGCCACATGTGTAGCATTGTCATGCAGCAAAACGATACCCTTACTCAACTTGCCACGTATTTGTTCTGGATTGCCTTTAGCACTAAGAAATCGTATAGCAGCACGTACTTCACAATCGGCGGGACTAACGATTGTCGGAGGCATCTTAAACACTCAGTAAACAACGTATACAATGAAGAATCAGACTGTAATGGCGTCAGTGCATAGACAAGAGAAGTAGGTAATGAACGCGCATACGCGAAACGCCGACCGGAATCGCAAAACGGTGTATTTGCTTAAAAAACATGCCTCGTATTAACAGTCGGAGACTGTTAACACTAACTCTCCAATTGTCATCTGAATACCGTTAAATCAAATAAATAACGTATGTGCACCGTGAAAATCCATCTAAACACAAATCTGAAAGTCTAACTTATGACCTTCAATAAAATTTTACCAAAAAAACAATCGTCAATTACATAATTAAGGCCGGATTATTTATTAACGTGTTTCCCAAAAAGAAAGTTTTCTGTAAATGTTCAGTGACGCCGAACGGTCCGAGCAGCTACAGAACTATCGTTTTGTACGCCCGTCCCAAAAGCCGTCACCTATTTAAAGAAAGGAAAAAGATAGCCGGGTATATGCATGCCATGCCGTCAGTACATTCGTCGGGATGAATTACAGAATGCCACACACGCAGCTGCCACAGGATGAGATGTCTTCATCAACCAACTATTCATGACGTCACCGAAAAAAAAAACGACTAGAGACTATCTCACATGCTGCTTAGTAGGGGGGCAAGCGTCTTCATTTGGGAGGAATGAGTAAAGTGAATTTTTTTGTGGTGTTTTCTATATCTAGATATCGATAATTAAATTTGAGGCTTGGATGATTAATCCATTTAGTTTGGAAGATTTATTCTAATGGAGGATATATTTTTGATATATCAAACGATCCTCAAGTCAATTTAGAAGCTGGATTGCATATTTAAGTTGGAAATCAGAGAAAAAGAGATCCGACCATTGGTAAGATCTAGTAGGACTTAGACAATAAAATACTCTTCTACTGTTGAGATCAAATGAATGCATAGGTCAAAGTAAAACTGCACTAAGAGTTTTAACAGGAATCCTGACAGGACATTTTGTCGCCTGAATGGGCACCTGAAAAAGCTCAAAATGGTGGAGAAAGAACAATGTATCACAATTTCCACAAAAGAACTAACCAGAAAAGGAATTTCTGGCAAAAACATAACGATCTGCACTGATAGTAGACAAGCCCTATTAGCCTTGAACAGACAACGTGTTATATCGGGGCTAGTACTAGAGTGCTACTAAGATATAGCTAACGCCTCGGCAGATAACAATTTTATTCTAATGTGTGCTGAAGGGCACGTCAGGAGTAAAGGATATCGCATTGCCGATTATTTAGCCAGGGAAGCGGTTAGACTGAAAATTTTAGGATCCAGTGACACCTACGGCCTAACGACTTCGACAATTGCGGAACTAGCCAAGCGTTACACCCATGCTCAATCTCTTAAGAAATGGGATGGAATCAAAGGATGCAGTTTTGCCAGAATCACCCTGGGCGACCCTGGGAAAAACGTACGTTTGACAGTAGGATTTCTGACTGGCCACTGTCAACTGAGGAAACACCTCCATACTATGGGGCTAGTGGACACTCTGCTCTGCAGGATGTGTGAACAGGAAGATGAAACTGTCAGGCATATCTTATGCGAGTGTCCACAGTTATCGTCAATAAGAGAGTGTTCGGTGAGTCTTGGCCAAACACCTGCCGATATAAAGGAGATGTCTCCTAGTGACCTGTCCACCTTCCTGGAAGGACAGGATCGACGATGACTCACCCTCACCCTCCCTACTCTACAGATACAGAAGAAGAATGTAGATTCTGTGGCATAGAAGAAGAAATCTCCATCCACATACTTGCGAATTGTTGAGCAATTGAGAATCCTATGGCAGAAACGCAGCTCCAGTCTGCCTTGCTCAGCAGCCACACAGTAGCAAAATGTGTTCCTCTTATTTATGTATTTTCTTCGAGACAGGGAAGACACTTCTGATCTGCTCAAATTAGCCTGTATTGTCCAGTACGGATTCTGGCTATGGACCTGATCTTCTGCTATGGACCTGATCAATGCCCAAGTCTAACACAGCTTCAGTATTAAGATTCAAAGATCCTTTGATGAAGACAAGACACTTGCCTTGTAGTCCATCTCATATTTAGTAGATTTATAAGGATGTCCAGTCGTGAGTCTATTCAATGAGTAATAAGTTTTTATGCTAGCGCCTACATCTTGGTCCAGCAGTCCATAACTCTTGCTCTCTTTCTAATAATTTTATTTTATAAAACAATTACATTGCAAGAGTGTTTTTAGTAGTAATTTTGTTGTAGAACAGTTTGGGGAGAAAACAATTTTTTTGTGTTACTCCTTTTCGTACATTTCTAAAGGTATATCATTATTATTATAAACGTGTTAAGCTCAAGCGCCCAAACTAATATTTTTACGAACCCTATGTGCCCTGAAGCATCAAAAGAATTCTATAAAACAGCTTGGGTTCTCTATTTTATATATATAATTGCGGATAAATGTCCTATCGTTTTAATAAGAGAAGGTCAATACATCTTGTACTATATTTTTTTCTTGTCGTACTGTTCGTTATTTCTGTTATTAGATACATTGCATCTATTCTGACTCACCCAATTTTTCTTAAATAACAATTTATTGAAATATACATATAATAAATTCCGTCTTGATATCAAACAGCTTTTTTTTTCATTTTCATTGAAATATGCAGTCAGTCAAAAATATCAATAGTGAAGATCAATCTACTTGTGCTCCAAGTTTTCCATCATACTGTTTAAGTTAATGGAGTTTAAGCATTTTTTTTACTTATCAAGTCAAACTCGCGAGTGTCAACTTGAACAATCCGAAAGATCGCTTTACAGTATCTGTATCTGTAGAGTAGGGAGGGTGAGTGTGTAGGCTCACAGCACTTAGGCCACATGTGACCCATTGTACATCCTCCCGAGGAGTTGTCCTCCTAGGTCATTGTCCATCCTGTCCTTCTCAGGAGGTGGACAGGTCACTGGGAGACATCTCCTTTATATCGGCAGGTGTAGGTGTAGGCATAAGACATGCCTGACAGTTTCATCTTCCTGTTCACACATCCTGCATAGAGGTGTGTCCACTAGCCCCATAGTATGGAGGTGTTTACTTAGTTGACAGTGACCAGTCAGAAATCCTACTGTTAAACGTAGGTTTTTCCTGGTCATCGCCAAATATTTCTTCGGCGCCAGCTTCCGAGGGTCGCACAGGGTGATCCTGGCAAAACTGCATCCTTTGATTCCATCCCATCTCTTAAGGGATTGAGCATGGGTGTAACGTTTGGCTAGTTCCGCAATTGTCGAAGTTGTTAGGCCGTAGGTGTCACTGGGTCCTAGAATTTTTAATCCAGCGGCTTCCCTGGCTAAAGAATCAGCAATGCGATTTCCTTTACTCCTGTCGTGCCCTTTAACCCACCTCAGGATAATGTTGTTATCTGCCGAGACGTCAGCTAAATCTTGATGTACAGTATGCTGATTACTTGAGGCTGCTCATTGCACCTCATTCATTCATTCATACGCTTGGGTTATGCTCAACAGCCCAGGTACTTGAGTTGAATCTTTGTACCATCACCCAGGTTATCTACCCACTTCCATTCCAGAAGCTCCGTGTCTTCTATACAGGCCACCAGTTTATCTGGAGGGATCTTCAGTAGTTGTCCGTCTCAATCCTTGTAAGTTCTCACAGAAGCAGAGTATGTGAGTGGGTGTTTCATCGTAAAGTTCACATTTTCTGCACATAGGCTCACTAACTTTGCCCATCCTGTACATTGCACCTCGCCTTGGACTAAACTTCAAAGCATATTGACCAGCGTCATAATCAAAGGTCGCTAACTCCTTTATGAGGACACTCTTTAATGATGAATTAAAGCATGGATGATTAAGGAAGGGTCAGTCATAATCGCACATGTCCGATTCGAGTGTTGGAATAATATCACAATGTAATGTAATAATATTAGTTCTGACATCTCCGTATCAATACTGAACAATTTAACCTAACCCCTTTCTTCCACAGCACTGGACCAACTCTCGAATCAGATGCTGTGTTTCCGAGACCAATTGAGTACAATTCGTGTACGAAATTGAATGAATTTCGTACGAAAATCGGTTATTCGTGTACGATTTGTTTCGCATGATGCATGCCAATATTTATCAGATACGAATCATTTTTCGAAGATGGTTTAAAAGTACGATGTTTTTCGTTCGAATTAAATCGCATACGAAAAAGTTCTACTGATCAGGCACGGTTATGTTTGTTACGACCTTCAATAAATGCAGGAAAAATCAATAAGCCACTTCTCTATATTTAGAGGAATTTCGTAAAACTGTAGAACTCGATTTTAACTAGCGGTAAACAGTAACAAAAACTGTTTCAAGTTTTTCCGAGTGAACCAGTTATTAATTTTTAAATAAACAGTTTTTTCTTGATATTCTATTTGTTTATACGAATGTATTTAATAAAATAATTATAAACAAACATATATGTATACATGTTGAAAAATGAGCTATATAATTTCACTTTGATATGCATCGGCATCGGCATGTTCGCAGTGTGCGCCACATTTTTTTGTTTCTGTAGCACCTGACGATTTTTTTTAGCACGAGCTATTTACCAAAACACGTGTTCAGATAGTACAACGGAAAAATGTAAATAGGAAGAGAAATAATGATTAAGAGATGGAAAATGGAAATAAATATAATTGAAAAATAGAGATATTCAAAAAGGAGGTTTGAATTTATACACAGATAATATCGAAATTATGTCGTTTTATGAAATAATTGTTGAAATTTCAATTGCGAATAATTAGACGTTTCAAAATGTGAAGCTTGTTAACAAGGTTATGCGGTGTGAAATCATAAATAGCAATTGAACAAAAATTGGACAGTATAATTTTGTTAATCTGCAGATTAATCGCCAACGCAATCCAATTGAACATGAGGATATTATCTATGACATAAGGCAGCGCAAGCTATAGCTCTGGAATGCTCTTTAGAACAATAGGACAAGGTGGTAAAATATCTACAAATGCTAGGGATGATCTTGGACAACTTGTTTTAAGGTAGAGCTTTAGAAGAAATGTATAATGTAGATATTTCTATACAAACAGCTTGGAAAAGGCTCAATGAAGCAAGATTGGAAAGTAAAATTGCTCATCGGGGAACATAGAGTTGTTAGATAGTGTTTTGCTAGAGCTCGCGCGTACTGAAAAGTAGTTTGGTTTTCGGATAAAACACGTCAGTCGGTCTGAAGTCACCAGATGGACGCGAAGAGGACTGTAAAAGAGTCATATCCAATTTGGTGCTGGGTTAGTGATGTCCTGGAGATCCACACTCTCACGAATCTGGTACCTATGCACTGGTGATTAATGATTGCAAGGTTTCATGTCCGGAATATTGTAGCACAGCAAGATATGTTGTTTGCTCAATTTTTCGTCGACAACCATACGTTGGTGCACATGTAATGGACCAGATTCGTGAATATTCAGGTTATGCAGTACCTATGGCATGCGCTTAAAGTGGCTGATGGACACCGCAGACCTGCATTTACAAGTTTTAAGGTGCTGAAAAAGGTTGTTTTTGATAAATGAAAGAGTATTCCACAAGCCAGCATCTATAATTTAACTCGTAGAAATCCCTAGACGAAAGGAGGCAGTAAAAAAAGGAGACAGACAATATCCGATATAAATTTTATAATTTGACAGTTGAATTACATTTTTCTTTAATTTGGAAATATTGTTTTTATAATCTGTTACAATATTTTTTTGTTACAATTTCAATAATGAAGTTACTCGAGCAATGCGTTAATTTTTTATTTTCTCGTGAAGAAGATGAAAAATTAAAATTTCAAACCTTATAACTTTAAAAATATGAAAATCGTTTAATATTTTGATATAAAGCATATTAAAGACACAAAAATAATAAACATCTCTCGCCTTCTTTAATTTGTCGTCATTTTATGGCATCCAAAACAAAATAACTCGGTAAGTACAATCTATAAGTGATGTATTCATTAAATATACACAGTTTTTTGAATTTTTAATACCTTAATAATATGTTACGGTTCGAGTACGGTGTAATGATTATGTCTATTACATTTTACATAACTTGAACTGCTATTATTAAACGTTATAAAAACAAGATTAAAATGCTAAAACTACATAGCTGAGTTAGGGTCTAATGATATCAAACGCTCTCAGCTCAATCCATAATTACATAGATGCAATTTTTTCATTTATCAAATGTAAATGAATTCTAAACAGTGATGTGACGACTGTAGTGGTCCACTGCCAATTTGAAGGAAATACATTGTCATTATACTGCAATTGTTAATGAAACTGCTTCAGTATGGCTATTTACAGCTAAATAAAAATAAAGAAGAAAAAATTTAGACAAATGCTTATTTACACACTTTGTTGTCTTTTGCCAGCATGTCGAGGAAATACAGTTTTTGATTTTCATGTTTCTCAAGTCTGTTCCCTCAAATTTTCCATATCCAAATATTTCACATTTTTAAATGCGTTTTTAAAGTCAATTATAGATCTATGTCTATTAATTTTCAGGGTATAAGTATACATAGTGGTTAAAAAATGTAAAATACTGTGGCCGTGTGTTTTTCCATCTAGCTTAGTGACAGGTTTCACAAAAATTGATAGTTCATTATTAAATTCCCACTCTCACCTTACCTCTTTTTAACAACGTTGAGTTAACAAAATTTAAATCATTAATCAAGTTTTTTTCCTTTCCTTCATTAATGAAGTCACAGCGATTTTTATTTTTTATTTGATAAATGAATTAAATATTTTTATTTAATTGGATCTCGAGAATGTCACTTTATAAGTTTTTTGAAACAAGTTTTATTTCTGAATATTAAGCAAAGCTATCTTGTTTCAGTCTATACCATGAATATTTTTCCATACCTCAAATCTAAACATTCTAATATAAATCTGAATCTAAAAAAACATTTCGTAATACTGTTATTCATTCGTTATTTTCATTATCCTGATCCTATAGCTTCGTCTACATTCGGTTCAGGACTGTCACTTCCAGCATGTATTATTAAAAACTTCACCAAAAACGTAGCAATTACTGAAATTCTTTGCTTGTTGTTTTGCAAGGCGTCTATCTTTAAATTGTATGCGTAGAGAAACGTTCCAAATAACTGTTATGCTTGATGCAGTAAAACACCCTCTAAGCGGGCAATATTTTCAGTGCAATATGTGGCTGCAATATTGGCAACTATAGCCCAGCCAGCATGATAACATTTCAATTGTAGCATATGGCTCTGCCATATTTATCTCGGCAATATTGTTTGCCCATTAATGAAAATAATTTGTTTCGTGGACGGGCTACAGCGACTTATATTGTTTTAAGCACAAAGTTGAAGAAAAAGAAAAGTAGATTGTGGATTCGACCTCAGGCGTCAAACTTTAGATTACCTAAGTCTAGGAATAAGTCTTGATAACAAGTTAAGACTACCATTTCACTAGTTTACCGCCAGCAATACCGGTTTTCTTCTTTTTCACCTCATTCTTTGCATAAGTTCTCAAGTTTCTGAATTTTTTGTAGGCCTCATCACTTGATATACCAAATTCTTCGGCGATAACTGCCCATCCATCTTTTTTTAGCATTTCTGTCTTTATAAATTCCGGTTTTCACATTCCATGACTCAGGATGTGAATGTATTTCATTAATAAACTCAATAATCTTTTCATTCTACCTAGTAATAGTCATTTATTACTATAACCTCCAAAATTTTCATAACAACAACAAACGGACACCAAAACAAAGTAAAATTGCAGAGTATTCTCGCTGGCCAAGCGATCGTAAGGCAACTCTTGCTGCAACCAATTAAATGCATAGCCAACACGAGCATGTGTAGCTATATGACCGGAACACACTGAAAATATTGTCAATATATTACCACAGTATAGAAACGAACCAGTAGTATAACTCTTATAAATTTCATTCATTAATTGCCAGAGCTTTTGATGACCTTGAACGGATCATCATTTCGGAACATTTTTTAATTAAATAACCACAAAAGTAGCGAACAAAATTCTTTTCCAATAAATCATTTGTCTGAACGTCTTTAGGCATTGCAGTATTTGATGAAAGAAATATTGTTGGAATAGCCTTTTTTAAAAGAAGTTTTCTTTTATGAGGTTGCATAATCATGTCTGGTTAAAAATGAGCACCACATAAACGATGACTACTATTGTATAGAGTTTATAGTTTTGGCATCAAGTCAGGCCTATCGCATGCTTCGAGCCATTTAGCTCTGGAACAAAAGCAACAAATTAAATCAATGCATGAAACTAAGGCTCATAAATGTAATATGAAGATCAAATAATAAAGTATTATCCTCTTCGTATGAAAATAAAAACAGTTTCTCACTCTTCTGAATCTTCTGAATCTTTTGGAAACCGGTGAAATTTTTCATCATAATTATAATATTTATTGTTACATCCACGAACTACACACACACTACCCGTTTTCTTTTTTTTAATGGTATCCATTGCAAAAAAAAATGATTATAAATTATAAAAATAATACCAAAACGCCGTAAAAATATAAGCTTTAATAAATAATTTTATTCGCATTTTGGTTGGATCGCAGCACAGCACTGGCCGCCGGATGAAATACTCATCCGAACGACGTTGTAAATCACAGAGAGCTCGGCAGTGTAACGTCATGAGATAACATACTGGTTCGTTCCTATACTGTGTTATTACCATGTCTAGCAGTTATTGCTGGCAATGTTGCCACTGTGTTGCAGGTATCATATTGCACTAAAATTATTGCCAGTTTAGAAGCACATTACAGTTCAAATTGGCTACCATTTCCGCAAATAAAAAATGCAATACGTGTCCAAACTGTCAATAAATTTTCAGGTATCATATTATATATTATATTTCAACATCCATCAAAACCACTACGAACGAAATTTGACGTTAGTAATTTTTGCGATGCCAACCTAATACTACAAAAGCAACTAGAATTTGCGGCGTTGCCTGGTAAACATTCAAATTCCAAAATAATTTTTAAGTAAAATAAATTGCTCAAATACAACTTCTTATCGCCGCTCTACCGAAGGTATTCCAAAAAGGAGACAAATATGCTTTAATTAATTTCGAATTACCTCAGATTATACAATCCGACTATTTGACCGATCCGAAAAATTTTCTAAAGTGACTCAAATTTAAATAATTTTATGCAAAAATGTCTGTGCTGGTCCTATTAAAAAATTCTAATTAAGAAAAATAGCCGTTCGACTTCCTAATGAGAATAAGAAACCCCCGAACGAAAAAAACAGCCAAAGTATCATTAAGGTTATGTTTGAACAAAAAGGTCCCATTAGCCGGACGTTTATCTAATATTTGTCCACGACCGTGTCTACGGTACCGGCCACGAGAGCGAGAAAGACAGATCTAGTGGTTCGATTACACGTCCAAGAGAGACGAAAGGACCACACAACGCGCAGTCTGGCCACCAATTAAGGATTTAAAGCACATTAATTTGCCGATGGACCTCCTATATGTGTAAACTAACTCTAGGCCGAGAGTTTCGGTAGTCAATATTTTGTCTTTTTTTCACCGGACAATCGGTGAAAGGGACACTGCACTAAGAATAACAAACGAACAAATAAAATTATATTTGTTGTTTGTTTTTTCGTTCTAGGTTATGTTTTCTTTTCCAGCAAGCATTCCGCACTCTTTTTTAAGTGCTAAAAATATATATCTTTACCGTTTATGTTCTATTATTTTTTTGGTTTATCAAAATAAAACGTTTCACACGCTTTTAAGTGTGAAGAAGTGGAAAAAATATGGGTAGAAACATCTGTTATATATTTTTTGTGGTGCTCCAATGCGACAGTATTTTGTAGAAGCGGAAATTTCCGGTTTACTGATGAAAACAAACACAACAGTCTCGATTTTTCATCCCATTAGAAAGTTTCTGTAGTGGAAATAATTCTTACGACCACATACAGTGACGGTTAAAACAATTTTAAATCTTTAGAAAGTATTTAGTGTGAATTCTCGACATTATACTTTGATCTTGGCCGCACTATTGGCCACTTAATCCATCCTGGCTGGAGATCTCTTATCTTAGCTTAAATTTCTCTTTAACCCCAGCACTTTACCACAATGTGGTACTACGTGCATCCGTGCAGGAAAAAGTCAATCGTAAACCACCAAGTTGGTACATGCGGCGTACTTAACAGGAAGGAGAAAAAGCTTACCAATTCCTGTTGAAAAAATAACCAACTTTTGAAAGAAAGGCAGGACAATATTTAGAAAAAAAAGGTAGAACGTGTCGCGGGACACATGGTAGGAACTTTAGTTCCTTTTAAGCAAAAATTATGTAATACATCTGACGTTATAGATAAACAATTTGCATATTCCTCAGTGGTCGAGTAATAAGCAAACCAGACTCTCACGCTGTAGACCCGGGTTCGATTTCCCGTGAAGGTTTTTTTATTGTTAATTTTATTTTAAAAACAAAGCACGACATAGCTTACCCATTTCTTTTGGAAAAATAACCAGCTCGTAGAAGAAAAGGAGGAAAATATTACAAAAAAGTAGCTGACATCACAAAGTTCAGTATAAAGGTCAACAATTGAATTTCTCTTTCTCCAAGATCATTAATGATTTTCTGTGGGGTATTTTCATTCTTACGCTTGGGTTGCGTTCAACAGGCCAGGCACTTGAACTGAATCTTTGTACCGTTACCCTGTGGGGTAGTGCATCTTCCTTCTGATAAATCAGGAAAAAAACGGTTTAATCCAAGGTTGTTTGGAAGTATTTAAGCATATTTCTTACAGATTTGGTACGAATTATCGGTAATAGTGAATTTTCGAAATTCTTCTGCTTCTCTATAAGGTACAGATACTACAAAAGTTGAACTTAAGTGTTGAAATATAGTTCGTGTGCACCACAGACACCCTTTACAAGCCATAGACTTATTTTAGCCAATTTTTTATTGATGAGGAAACAGCAGAACATAATTATACACCTTTTGCTTGCATCAGACCTTGAATATCACTTTCCAAATAAACTAATTGTTATTGATAAGCTGAATTATTTTGATGAAAGATGAGTTAATTGATTCTTACGAGTCAGCCTGCTAGAACCACTCACCACAAATGAAATCAGAAACTCCTGATCCTTCTCTCTGTTGTAGGTACTCCACGAGAAGTTCAGCTGCCTTTTCGCAGTTTCTATAAATCTAGACTCAAAATGCATATATTTTCAAACATTTCTTAACTTTTGCTGTGAAGGAAGTTGCAAATTAAAAAAAAAACTTAAATAGCTTGAAATTAGGTCTAAGTCATTCTTTCCATTGATGCCAACGTCAAAATCCTTCAAAACTTCTCCAATGCTCAAGCCCAAGCTTTGCTCCATAAATATCTTTATAATCCACCCTGTAAATGGATATTTATAATTGTTCACTTGTTTTTTTTCCTAACCCGTCATAAAAATATATTCATCATCCTAATGGATATGTTAAAATTCTTCTACTTCCAATTTTTTTTCTCGTCGTATGGGTATCTCGGACATGTGATATTTTAAGTAAACTATCAGGTGGTGTTTTGTCTTGTCATAGTTTATCTCCGTCGATATGTCGTTGACTCTTTCGGTTATCTGAACACGAAATCATCATCGACGCAGCTCGTGTAAATTGAGATGTTTCAAAAGGTATTATTTATATATCAAGTCGAAATTAATGTACCCCGGAGCTTTGTGGTTTATCATTTTATTTGTTGTATAAACAAACCTCTGTCGCTATTCATCATTTTATAATAATAACCCAGTTGCACGGCTCGCTGAACGTGTATATATATTTTTAAACTCGAGAGAATGTCAAGACATTTAATCGGTTTTGTCGTTAACCGCAGTTTTTTCGGAATCGGAACGATCTTCCCCTTCTGACAAATAATTCTCATCTGGATAAACTCCAGTTACAAACCTGTGGAGTTGGTGTTAGATCATGACCCCTCATCCTGTAAATGGATGTAGTATGCGTGTAGCGATGACGTTTTCAATATTAAAGCAACCCTTAAGTAAGCCGATAAGCGGCGACGAGGGACCCTCCAGGATTTGCAAGGACATTCAATTATCAGGGCGGCTGCGAATACTCTGATAACAACCGGAACACATCCTGAATTTATATTGGAATATGGTCCGGACTAAACTAATACCACATTTGCATAATCTTGTTGTAAGTTTGTACTTTGTACATATTATGCGGAATAGAAGAGTGTATTTGTTGAAAACTTATATAATCTGATGTATAGAAAGGTTTTTTTATTATCAATTAGATCCTTTTTACCTCCCTAGTGATTTATATATCAAATATTTATTTCTATAGTATCATTTTTAATCGGAAAATCTAAATTGAAGTTGAAAATCTGCAGGTTTTGTCGATAACAGGATCTTGTGGTGTCCTTTTTTCATATATTGGTGTGAAAATTATGCAAAAGTTACAAGAGAACTATCGGAAATAGTGTTTCTCCGATAAAAAATAGATGAATGAATGAAAGATACATTTCAAGGAAGATTTATTAGAAACAAAATATGGAGAGAGAAATGATTAATGAAGACAAATCAACCAAAAAAGCTTCCTACCCTGGAAAAAATTGAACAAGAACAAACAGGAGCAGGAACTACAGGGGCCTACAAAGAAAATGAAGAGACATAAAAAAATTATAGTAGGGAGGAATAGCTTGGGATGGAATCCAAATGTTCACCAAAATAAAAACAGGACAGCCTGAAATACTTACTTTGAATTCCGTACATCCATCTTTTTCCAAAAAAAAAATCAATCAACTCTAGGTTGTTGAGGAAAAGTTGAATAAAACTAAACAAGCATAGGAATTAAACCTTTTTTTTTTCTCAAACACCCAAGCAACAAATATGAAAAAGTTAATAAAACGCTGCGAAGAAATATTCACCGTGAAGTTTTCGGTGCGGCTCTGACTATACTCTATAATGCGGCCGTCGGAGTTGGCTGAAAATTGAAATTAGGAGTTTATCAGACCGACAAAACTGTTTTATTATTTGTTCTGGGGTCGAAAATGAAGGGCGGAACGACTCTTTGAAATTTTATTAGGTTTTATTCACTCTACACCGACGTCGAGGTTCAGATTACTCGACATTGTACACGACTGCTCTTTTGCAATGCCAAGAATTCAAATCACACGGAGAAAAACTATTTAAAGCAAAATAAAAGATGCTTTATTTGTTTATTCAATAAAGAAGGGGTTGAACTATAAGACAAGAGATGTACTAAAAGAAGGCGAAAGAGCCGTAGAAAGATCTTGGATGATACGCAGTGCATTAATGATAAAAGAGATGAAGCAGGTGAAGGATTATTCTTACGAGGATGTATTGATATCTAGTTAGCCCAGACCAGTTCCATGCATAAACAAAATATTGCGTTACCATAGCAACGAACAATAGCTCATTAGAAGTGTCAGTGTAAAGTTGGACGTCAAAAAAGTAAACCAGAGTTACGCAATAAATTAAAAGAAAAAAGATTTCCACCGAAATTGTGGAAATCGAAAAACTGGAGTATCGAGCCATCATCAAGTACCTGTATTTAAAAGGGTTAAGAGGTAAGCAGATTTACGAAGATATGCTTAATACCCTTGGTGATCAATGTCCTTCGTCCTATCCAAGACCTAAGAAGTTTCGTGTCCAAAAATCTACTGGAAAAGTTCTTGCTTCAGTTTTTTGGGATTGTCATGGAGTAATCATTATTGATTTTTTGGATAAGGGTAGAACAATAACCGGAGATTACTATTCGACATTACTGACCACTCTACGGGAAAAAATTAGAGAGAAAAGACGCGGAAAGCTATCCGAAGGTGTTTTGTTTTTGCAGGACAACGCCCCTGCACACAAATCTCATGTTACAATGCAAAAAATTCGTGATTTAGGGTTTGAATTACAAGAACACCCCCCTTATTCACCAGATTTGGCTCTCCTTTGGCTTTCCTCAAATGAAAAAAAGTTTGAAAGGTCGTAAATTTTCTTCCAACGAGGAGGTAATAAAAGCTGTGGAGGTCCTGTTTGCAGATCAAGAAGAAACATTTTTTTTGAAAGGTCTAGAGACGTTGCAAGTTGTAATGTAGGCTGTAATGAATGTATCCAATTGAGAGGAGAATATGTTGAGTAATAAAATATTTTGACATTGAAATTTTGTTTGGTTCTATAGTAGGCTTAGAATTTTTCAATATACATATGTATAATATCATCGGATATTCAAGTAGCAAAATTTTTGTTGAATTGGTTCTAAAATTGTATAATAGTGCGTAGGACTAGGCATTATTGTTACCTAACTGTGAGTTCCAGGAGACACATTTAGATAGTAGAAAACAGAAATGTTTTCCTTTGGGAAACGGAGCATCTTTGTGGTATAAGCACAAATAAAATACTGTAAGAGCCAAAAAAAACGACAAGATCGAACCACTGAGAAGTTCTAGTATGGCTGGAACTGCGACCTGGCTAGATCAAGGAATGCATGGCAGGACACTGCTGATTGAATGAACTAAGACTAGTGGAGAGGGAAAATGTAGATTCTGTAGAATGGAAGAAGAATCCTCACATACTGGTGGAATCCAAAGTACTATAGAGTCACAGTGCACAAAATCTGTTAAATCTTGGAGAGCTGAGAGAGCTGAACTGAAGCGGGTACCTACACTAAACTATTCTTAAAAGCATAAGACTTGAAGTTATGTACTGTTTTATCAGTAAATGAGTAGGAAAAGAGGATACGATACATAATTTTGTGAATTTAACACTGATAAAAATGCATGCAAATATTGGGGATGAAGAAGACGAAAAAATGATAAAAACCATTGAAAATCTATCAACACAGATTTTTTTGTGCAAAATAAATTGTTGAATAAATCTGTGACTAAAATGGGGAATAATTATAGCATCAGTTTCATATCATTTAATAGAAATTAACTTTTTCAATTATACCTTATAAAGACATGTAGCGATATGTCTTTTCATTATAGTAATATGAGAGAATTTACAACGTAATTCCTACTATTTATTGCTGAATGTATTGCAAATTATACAGTACGGCCGGTAAATAGCCCGAGGTAATGCAAGAAATTATAAAGGTAGGCATTAGGTTACCCCCGACTACACGGAATAATAAAAACTCTCTAAATGTGGTCTGGTGATTGTTTTTTTTAACCGAAGTTAATGACGAATTGAAATCGTTTCATACACGTTCCATTTTATACACTCAACAATATTTGCAAATTAATCAAAAAATTATAGGTCCTGTTGCAGGAGTGGAAATGTAATTGGTGTTGTGTAAAGAGAGATTTTGGTAATTTTAATGCTACCCTTCACTTTAAGGAAACGGAAAAAGTACATCATATGAGGTGTCTATCGATTACATTCGACGATCTGAGTCGGAAAATACCATTTTTATCTGCCGGAGACATACCATAGGGGTGGAGGGTGGGGTGAGTTTGTGAAATATTAAGGTTGGGGTGATTTTGGAGATGTCATAAGATTTTACACCCTTTTTTAAGTATGTATACCCAGTTTCATAATTTTTTCTTCATTATTGCCAAAGATATTTATTAAAACGAGTTTTGAATTTGTGGTTTTTTCTTGAAAAATTTTCTTGAAAAAAATTGAAACCTCTCTATATCGGATTATGGGTTTGAGCCATTTAGATTGGGTTGTGGGTTGGTTTCGGTTGGGTTAGGTAGGGTTATGTTAGGTTGGTTTGGGTGAAAAAGCGTGAAAATAATAATAAAAGCAAGAGAGATAGGATTTTTGTGATTTTTTAATAGGGTGTAACTTTTTACCTGGTGACCTCTGGCAAAAAAATGTTGTACCATTGTACTCTACTCGTGAAATGTGATCGATTGATATCCTAATTGTCCACTTTATGGCGTTTCCTTAAAGTGAAGGCTTACCAATTTTAATGTATGGTCCACTTTTTTTAAATTTTGTGAGACTGCATCAGATTTTCTCAACTACATCCCAATGTTTTCTTATAAAATTAAGTACTACTCAAACAGTGAATAATTTCTGAAAATTAGATTCCCATTGTTCATTTTCATAACTGAATTAATAAAAATAGGGGAATTTACAATAAGTAATTTTAAGTTGGTTTAAAATAAGTTCTTATTCCATTATTTAACAATGTTAAAGACTTTTTCTAGTCTTGTGTCTTGTGTAACTCTTGCATTCCTCGGTCTTGGCCTTGCACACTCGGCCTTGGTCTTAGCTTCGCTTTTTTGCAATATTTCAGTCCTATTCCTAGATTAAATTAGATTTAATGAGGTGGCTAGTCGGCCTATCCCAATGCGACCTTATCAGATTTATTGTGGTCCTCTGAATCTAGTTTATATTCTCCAGCCGAACTTTGTAATATCCAAGAGCCTCGAGATTGATTATTTTTTGCGATAGCTTCTCATCGCCAAGTACAGGCAGTGACACTGGTCAAAGGATGTGCTCTGTATACTTAGGCAAGTTTATCTGAAGCCATGAAAGGAATGAAGTCGAAAACATGAGATATTGCCACGTTTAACTATGAAAAAGCTAAAGTGCTAAGAATGTAGTGATAATAATTAGAAAACGGAATTTTTATTATTAACAATACAATATGATTAAACGTTAATTCTTTAATATGCTTGTTTCCTTGGATTTTATCAATTAACATTATTTTTTCAATTTATAAATATTAAAAGATGAACACTTTTCCAAATTTGCTATGGGCTTCCTTGTATTTTCAGTCTTACTTGGTAATTAGGTACCGTACGCCATTTGCACGTTTATGTCAGATAGGCTCCATGTTTCCTCGCCTCTTACCGATGCCCCGTAGCTTCAGATAAGCTTGCCAAACTATAGTTTTCTAGTCTATAGGTGGAAGACCCTAGATCTGCTGCAAATGTTGGCCAATGTCCTCTCTAATAAACTGTCTCACCGGTCTCTGTCCTGGTGAGATTACCCACCATTCTAGTTGGGTGCAATGTATGGTATTGAAGAGCTAGGCTAGCATGACCTCACAATGGTCTCTAAATGCGTTTAGGGTACCTATGAAATATCTATCTTAGAGTTGAATCTATGGAATCGAATGCGTTCAGTGCAGCTTGGCTGTGAAAATGGTAACTTAACGGTATTTTGTCCTATTTCTAAAAGAGATTGCAAGCTATAGCTAGGAACTCTTTAGTGCCTTGGATTCTGCAAGTACTGCAAGCACTGGCTTGAGCTGCCCATTCAGGAGGTATAGTGTACCTACTGTTAGAACACAGTCTACCTTCGACTGGTTTAAGCTGTCCATTCAGCAGTGTGCTGCGACGACAGAGTCTTACTTCTACTCATATATTCTTTTGATCTTATCTGGTCGTTCTAATGGTTCCATTTCCTAGTTTTTCGATATTACCAATAATATATTGGTGATGATACTACAAAAGGGATCCGGTCTCTAAAATTGTTTCCCTCTTTTCCTAGTTTATTTGCTACTCATCAAAATCCTATTCCAGTATGTTCTGGTAAAGATCATCAACTGATTTCTCAAAAACTCAGCACCTCAATGGCTATTAGATAATTCAGCATGACAAATTTCTCTAAGAGGCTTGTAGGTTTTGCCAAACATTTACGGTATTTAATAAGAGAAATATTGAACAAAAAAATTCCCTTCACCATTTTATTTTCCATTCATTAAATACCTTGATATGAATACGAATGAATTTAAGCAAATGGTTGGCAGTGACCCTGCTATATAAGTACCTTAACGAGAGAATCTAACTCTATTAGCAATATCTATAAATAGTTTTACTTCAAATCCACATTTGATTATCGTAATTTATACAATTAGTAATACGTTGAGAAATGTCTACAGATAATAAGTAATAATTACATTCACTTACTATCATAATTAACGCGATATAATTGAGCGCGAGACTGTTAATTAAGATTTAAATGAATTTGCGTTTAACAGAACAAATAATATACGTCAACAGTGTAGACTCGCATGTGCTGTTATAGAAGTTAACTTCTCAAATTTATTTTATATCCTAGTCGAAAGCTTTTTCCACTTTAACGTGCTCAAGGCAGAGGTAGATTTCTAAAATATATAGTTCATACTTTGTTCTGGAGTATTCTATTCCATCGTGTGCCTTTTACTCCTGCTTCTGGGTTGTGCTAAACAGCACAAGCACTACATCCTTGTACCATTCCAGAAGTCTTTGTCTGGAAGATGATGAAACAGCAGAGCATATTATTTGTGCCTGCCCCGCCGTGGCTCGAATCAGGTATCTGATGTTTGGCAGGGTCTCTTTCTTAAACTCGGACCTGAAATATCATTCACCAAATAATAATAAAATAATCGGCTTTGTTGAGAAGCTGAATTTGTTTGGTGATATGAATACGTGTGATCCATGGGTGGAAACTTGCTCTCAGGCACCGGGTACTTGTTACTCCTTTCCCCGGTAGTGTGGGATTTCTCCCCAAAACGGCAACAGCCTCCGTCGGCCACTCCAAACGCAAAGCAGCAGGATGAGGCTGCCCCCGATTTACGGATGACCGCACAAAAACCACCCCGGTCTCCACTTCTCACTCCCTGGGCTATGGTACCACCTGTAAAGGCATATCGTCAGAGTCAGGGGACCTTCTTGTCTGTTTCATCTCCCTCCTTGGCTAAACCTTTCTTCTTCCTCTTTCCTGCTCATGATAGATAAAACGAAGCCATTTATGCAATGCCAGTTGTCTTTGTACTCCAACATGATATCTATCAAGTTACCACAGCTGGGTGGTTTTCCCATTTCCGTCTCCATCTTTAACCACTCCGTTGTCCATCTCCTGCAGAAGAAGAGCGAGAACGTTATCCCGCTCCTGGCAGTATCGGCACTGCTCATTCTCCCTTTTCCCAATCCTCATCGTGTAGGTACTGAAACTGCGGTGTCCCGTCAGTAACTACCTGGCTCGAATGGTACCTAGCGTCCTGTGTTTACAGTCGAGCCACTTATTCAAGTTCTTGATTAGCGTTTTCGTCCAAGCTTCCTTGTTCTGTTCTTCCCACGTCTCCATTTGTCCCGTATTTCCTCCTGAATTTTTCCCTTCTGTTCCCTTCCTTCATTATCTACCTGCTCTGTTCCTCACCACACACCTAACCAAACCTACCATTGCAGAAGCTTAGTATCTTCTAGATTGAATAATTGCGATCTAAAACATGTCCGTCCAGTAGTACTCCACTGCTCTGTAAGCACATATTTCAAATGAGCCACTTGCTTTATAAAACTAGCTTTGACAGTCCTCTTTGTCTGACATATTTCACGATTATTACAACTAATTTTATAAATACAATTCCATTATTTCGATAGCTGTTGCTTATGCCATTGTTGTTTGTTACTATTTACTTACTATTTTTCCTCAAACTATTTTTGAAAAAACGCGATAAATATCAATTTTGTTCCCATTCAGCAAAAAATAACAAAAATGTTATATTTCATTACTGTTGATATCATTTGTAAACCTCAAGCAACTCGACGTGCTGATAAAGAGAGAAATGGAAACGCAACGATAGGTAGCAATTTCGAATTGAATGAGATTCAGAAACAAAGAAAATCGTTTACAGGCATGACTACTTCAATATCGATAACAACGATCACGAACCGTTTTGCGGAAACGACACAATGAAGTTATTAAGTGTCGTCTCCATTGAAGTAACAACGCAGCTAGAATCCACATACTTAGATCGCTAGATTGGTTTTGATTTATATTTTAATTTACGTTTGAATATTAAGAAAGCGGTCATGTTTCCCATTAAATAATAAATTTCAACCGATTGAGGTTGATTCTCACTTAAGCTCAGACCACACTCACCTCACAGTCATACGCTCAGGCTCTTTTAGATCGTATTGGCATCGTGCTACAATATTCAATTTCAGTAACAGAGAATTATCAATAATAATTAGTTCAATATTTTACGAGGAGAAAGAGAAGCTGGTGAGAAAAAAGGGCAGAGCTTGTGCTAAGCTTTTCCTTCCAGATTTTCATTTTGTGCACATTGCTATAATTTGCTATAGGTATTTATTTTGAGTATGCCTAATGTCACTTTGGCTATACTTACTGCTGTTTGCGCACCGATCACAGTTATCTTTGGGCTTTAGTAACTCATGATTAACTTTAACCATTGATTAAAAGTGAAGTGTTTTGTGCCATTTGTGATAAAGGTACTAGTTAGTAAATTATGTGTTATAGAACTGTCCAGTAGGAAAGCAGGATAGAAATAATAAACAAGCTGCTGAATATTTTGATCTATTAAAAAGAAGACTATACATTCTCAAAATAGATACCATACATTTATAAAATGGAAACCATATAAGTACATTGTTAAAATTAAACATACCTACATGGTCTAAAACATAACCAACAATGGTATCCACAAGATAGCCTTGTCTATCCTTAAGTGTGCTTATTAATGCTTTCCCCATAGTAGTTTTTTAGAGTTCTTGGAGTAGATCTGACAGGTTTAATTGAGAAATGTGTATGTTTGAGGTACATTTCGCTTGCTTGTTACTTCTACCTACTTGAATATAATTGTAATTTATTTCCTTACCTTCAAAGATATCTCACAATTTTTGTAATCGCCATGAGTTTAACAATTCATTCATTCTATTATTAAACTTATTTTTGTCCAGAGCACTTTAACAACATACTTCACAAAAACAAAATAATTAGTAAAGTTGCAAAAACTGATCTAATTTCACATGCAGACTGACGCCAAACGTATACAGGTGGTGACCGTTACTGAATAATAGGGAAGGGTGGGGTGAGATTAATTTGTTTCAATTGCCACATAATTTGTAGGCTAATGTGATTTTTTGCGAGTGAAGAAATATGTGATTTGTAGCAAATAAGTTTTTTTTCCGCAAATCGCTAGGAAATTTTGACATTCCTGTCAAAATTTCTTGAAGAAAAAGTCAGGACTTCCTTACTGTAAGGAAATGTCATTTCCTCACTGTAAGGAAATGATATTTCCGTACAGTTGTTAGTGTTCTACATAAATGATTGAAAACACATTGCTTATAAGGAATTAATTTATATTTTGAAAACATCAAGTCATTGCTGAATACATTTTTAAGATCAATTTGTTATATTTACAGTAATTTGACAGTTAGTACAATTATTGAACATTGGCGGAACACTCTTAGAACTATGAGAAACATTTTGGACAACATGCAGGGCGGTAGGGTCATTTTGTTGAATATTTTGTACTGTGAAAATTTTATTTGCCACCTCAACCTTATGGTTAAGCGATTCTTCGATATATCCTTCAGCAACGTTTGATGACTTCCATCCGCCATGCCTCTTTAAACTAGTTATGTCGGCACCAGAGTCAACCAATATTGTTGCAGAAGACCGACGAAAGCAGTGACCAGTATATTCTGTCGGATTTACCAAGTTCAAATAAGTAGCAACTATTTTGGGCATTTTTCTAAATTGATGAATTCCTACCACTTGTCTACAACCCTTTCCGCTTTGATATTTAAAGAAAAATCGGTCACTGTTCATATTTTCTGGTCTTAACGAAACATACTTTCGATAAACATTCAAGTAGATCTGATTAATTACAAATGATCTTGGTTTGTTGGTTTTCGAATCAGGTATGCTGATTAAAAGCTTAGATTCTAAGTCTTCTATATCGTGTACAGTCATTCGGACTAACTCATCCATTCTACATGCCCCAGAAATACCAAATATTACAGCCACCTAAAAAATAAATAAAGCTATAATCTAAATAGAAATTAAAACCTTGTAAATTACCTTAATCATTAAATTTTCTTTATCTGGAGCTTCCTGGATAAATTTTTCAATTTCTTCCTTCGTTAAAATCTTGGATTTCTTTGCCCTATAACCTTGAGCTTGCCGTTTCAATAAAGAACGAAGTTTTGAGTATGTAGATATATCTACATTGTGTTTAAGTGCAAGGGTTGACTTCAGCATTGAATAATTGGCCCATAATGTTGAAGATTTCATCTTTAGGGTCCGGTGAACTATAGGGACACACGATTCTTTAACTGATTTTGTGAAAAATCGATAGTACTCACCTATTTTGAAGATTATCTGTTGAAAAATTTGCGGGTTATACACAATTTACAGAGAAAAAACCAATAAAAAATTTTTTTTCTTCACTTGAGCCATCACTTTTTGGCCCGATATTTTATACAAAAAATAGTTTAACTGTATCGCACTGTACAGGAGAGTGATCAACAACATGTGTTCTCGCTATCTATGAAAAAAATCCAGTTAGATTCTTCATAATATTGTTTAAATTACCACTTTTATAAATATATATTTGACAGGCAACCAGTTTGGATATAAATAATTTTAATAATAATCGCATACACAGATATGCAACCTACAAAACATAGGACAAAATACAATACTTAGTAGCGTGGTTGCCAGCTGTAATCGACTACTCGACAATCATGCTACATGACTATTAAGATACGAAATTAAATATTGTATCAGACTATATTTTTAGTTAGATTCATTCAAGACAAACCCAAGAACATAAATGAAATTATAAATACATTTTATATATAATGATATCCTTATATTGCGTATTTGAAGAAGGGGAAACAAAAAATATATAATCATTGTATTCAGCCTTCCCCTCAAAAAATATCCAATACTTTGTAATCCACATCAAGTTATTCCAGAAGGGGAAGGGAATATAATAATTGGATTCACCCTTCCCCTTCTTGAATAACTTAAGGTGGATTACAAAGTATTGGATATCTTTTGAGGGCAAGGCAAACGCCAATTATTATATTCCCTTCCCCTTCTGGAATATCTTTTGAGGGCAAGGCATTTGCCTTGCCCTCAAAAGATATCCAATACTTTGTAATCCACCCTAAGTTATTCTAGAAGGGGAAGGGTGAATCCAATTATTATATTTTTTTCCTCTTCTTGAATAGATTGATGTGCATTACAATGCATTCATCCCTCTCATCCAATACTTTCTAAGATGAAATTCGAATGCAATAATTAATTAATATTTTAAAAATATCATGATTCTCACGTAATCGTTTACAGCTGGCAACCATGTCAAACATTACGCTAGAGCTTCTATGTCATTTGTCATTTGATTTAATTGTTTTCATACACATTTGTAGCCTGTCAAATATATATTTATAAAAGTGGTAATTTAAACAATATTTTGAAGAAACTCACTGAAATGTTGTTATTATTAGCGAGAAAACATGTTGTTCATCACTTTCCCGTTCAGTGTGATACGTTTAAACGGTTGTTTGTATAAAATATTTAGTCCAAATGTGATGGTTCAAGTGGCGAAAAAAAATCTTTTATTGGATTTTTCTCTGTAAATTGTGTATAACCCGCAAATTTTTCGACGGATAATCCTCAAAATAGGTGAGTACTATCGATTTTTCGCAAAATCACTAAGAAATTCGTGTGTCCCTATAGTTCACCGGACCCCATCTTTAAACAAAGGTCTAGGAAGTATGCCATTACAACATTTTCTGAGAAAGAACTCGTATTTTTACTCATGCGATAATCCATAAAACGTCTGTATGCATTTTCGTACTTTTCTCTTGATTTCTTTGGCAATAATTCTAATGAAGCAGTATTCACTGCCTCAACCAGCTCTGGAGGAGTCCCAGGAATGGAAATTTCATCATCACTTATCATTTTACTTTCGAGAACACCAGCAATTAAATTTATAAGCGTCAAGTTTGACAATTCAACCTCAATACGTTTCCATAGTAACCCAAGTAATTTTATTAGGAATTTCAAAGCACCATTTATTTGGGAATAAAATTATCGCGTTTTTTTTAAATCAATCAATATCTGTCGAATTTTAAACGATTTGCGGAAAAATAGTATGTTTACCTCGTAGGAAAAGCCACATTCCTGGACTCTGTGTTGCTAAGTCGAGGCGCAAGCCGAGACTTAGCAATCTTCACAGTCGTCCAGGAATGTTAAGCTTTTCCTACCCGGTAAACAATGTACTATTTATCGTAACAATAAATGTACAATTATACTGAAATACTTATTTTTTCGGTATAAAGTAGATCTTATTTGAGGCTAATAATCTTTAGGCTTATTTAAAAAATTTAAATTTCTGTCAAAACTTTCAAATGATTTACTATGAATATTTAATTTGTTGTTTTAAAGTGATGGAATATTATTGAAGTTGTTAGGATAATTAAAACAATTTTTACCCAAATAGCATTGTTATATGTATTTTATAACAAAATATTATATTGTGCTTCGTAGACTTTTATAATTTGTGAAGAACAATTGTATGAAGGTGTGCATAAAGGAGAACACATTTTTTTCATTAAAGAAATTACACTCGAATAAGATCGAAAGAGAATAATATCAACAAATTTCTCTCAAAATGCGAAAATAATGTGCTTGAATTTAATAAGAGAGTAGAAGCACATAATAGAATGCAAGGAAGCAGGTGTCTTAAGCTGAAAGGATAAGAAACAGGCCTGGACAAATATTGAGAGGAAATTTAATGCTCAATCAGATAGCTACAGATCTGAAGATATTTCAAAACGATTTTACACAAATGAAGAAAATATATCTTCTAAAAGTTGTTGCATCCATTCCTTCAAAATAATTTTCCCTCTGATATCTTCTTCTTGGAAGTAGGTATGTCCAAGCTTTCTAGGTAATTTTCATCTTCTTGAAAATCCATTACATCCATATTTTATTCAAATAGAGATTTATCTCGCAAATTCGCAGTTGATTGTCATATTGACATAACGTTAATTAATAATTATATATCTTAAGCCCCACCTTATCTGTGGATTAGATTTAACTATTAACTATAGCGTTAACTTGAAAATAAAGGTCATGGTGCTAGGAAAATTTTAATTTAATTGGTAATTAAAACTTAACCACAATTTAACTAAGACCGGTGCAAATGGCTGTTAATGTCATTTTGCCTATGCCTTATGCTAGTTTTCCCACAACTTTTGTTGCTAAGAGAAATTTTTAATTTTGTGTATAATAATAGCCAATGCGAAAAATAGTGTTTTGTATGGTGCTTGTAGGAAAATGATGTTTTTGCTTCTGGTAAACGAGTTAGCGCAGGATTTGAACCATAGAAAATATTTAGATAGAGATTGTGTCGAAGTTGAGGAAGGTTTACTCATTAGAACAGAGATAAGCGATACATTTGGTGAAGATTTTTGTCTCTACTGTTTGCCCACCTTCACCATATAACACCTGGGGGTCAATTTTTGACCACTCGCCATGTAGAGAAGCGTATGATATCGTTCGAAAACATGGAAGATACGATTTTTGGTCACACTTGTTTGCGAATGTACGCTATTAACCTTCGCTACGTAGCGAGTGCTTGGCCGTCACCCTGATGTCATTGTACCATTGTACCTACATATTATTCTCTGATACGCAAACAGTAAAAATATAGGATAATCGACGAAAATATAGATTAGAAGAACAATTAGCTTTTCAGGCAAAACGATGGAAAAATCAATGCTATTGAGAATTTAGAACAAGCTGAACATAACCAAATAAATAACATACAGCGACTTCCACGAAATCCGTTAAACAACGAATTATCGGAAAAGCATTTTATTAATGTTTTGTTTATCTTAAGAATTAACTGGATATTTGGTAAACCGTGTTGCTTCTCGGAAATTCTTGTGCATCTGAAATCACCACCTTCTTTGGACATATTCACTAACTATAAATTATTAAACTGCAAACAAAAAAAAAACTACGATCAATTTAATTGTCATTAATGATTTTCCATAATTTCATAATTTTTCTTCTTTTTGAGGTTAGAATAACTAAACCATTATGCCCAGCAAACGTTTTGTTTTGTTGCCACGTCGCGCATTCGTTTCCAAGCGTATACGTTACGGCTGCCTTACGAATGGTGGTCAAAAACTCGAAAACGCTATAGTAGCCTTCGCTATGTAACATATTCTTAAATTAACGTACCTATGAAGTGAAAAATTGACCCTCAGGTTACATATTAAACATCAGAAAGTGAATGTT
>CAJUYH010002237.1:0-41346 GCA_910591685.1 Galerucella tenella | reverse complement strand
ATGTCGATATGGTTACTATGGAAATTAAAGTATTGTAAAATTTTTTATTGGTAGAGCTACTCTATGTATAATCAGGTATTATCGAAATTATACAAGGTAATGAAATTGATCGTTCTGAGTCGTTCGAAGTAATTAATTTTTGTTCAGATCCAACACAAGCGTGTCAGTCGGGGGGACCAACAGGTATTTTCATTAAGAAATTTTTATTTTCAAGTTTTTTATGTATCCGACACCGAATGTTCCCTTCTTTCAAATACCATGAACCGTTTTCGAGAAGAATAAATTTAAACTTTTTTTGTTTCTTACATAAAATCATGTTGGATTATAAAATTGTATCTGTAATATCAAGTTGGCTTTGAAAAATCAACAAATTGTACAGATACTGGTAACAAAAATAGTAAGTATCAAGTTGCTTACATTTTTTTCGAAATTTTAAATCAATTTCATGATCCAACATGATTTTATGTAAGAAGCACAAAAAGTTTAAATTTATTTTTCTCGAAAACGGTTCATGATATCGATTTGAAAGAAGAGAACATTTTTCTTGAAAATCATCTTGAATTTTCCAAATTCGGTGTCGGATACAAAAAAAATACCTGTTGGTCCCCCCGACTGACACGCTTGTGATGGATCTGATAAAAATTTATTTACAGCGAACGACTAGTTTGTAACTGTTTATTGATTATACCAAGTTTGAATATTTGAAGTAACGATATTTTTGAATAATTTGAAGAGAACTCATATGAGGACGTCTTCTTCAAAGGGCTGTAGCTCCCTTAGGAAGCATTTTCGCATTGAGGGTAATTTGAGCTAAATCGACTTAAAATCACCTCTAGTAACTATAGTTTCCGTTTGGCAGGAGAGTATCTGGACACACTGTATATACAGGGTGTACCAATCTTACGACAAACATCGGTATATGGGTTATTTTAAGAGATATCAAAAAATATTATCAACAAAAATAGTAGATGTGCTAAAGGTCCATATTTTGAAATTATATCGAACTATACAGAGTGCTGCATAACTCCGTTACAAACCAAACATATGATTTTTCAAATGGGAACCCCTGTATATTATAACGAATTCGGATTGGTTACATTTGCCACGTTATACAGAGTCCTTCAAAAGATATGGACACGTTTATGTGAAAATCGTAGGTAAATCAACGCTCTGTAGCTTATTGTACGTTGAAGCAAAATCTCCGTATCCTATTAAATTTCAATTATATTCTTTCTTATATACAGGGTGAACGGAAACTCGAACCTGTCATTTTCTTTCTTAATTCAAATGGAGCACCCTGTATTTTATAGCAAAAATAGAATCTTCGATTATGTAACTTTAATTTTTGTCAAGCATTCCCTATACCCAAAGTTTATAAAAACACAGTTATTTTGTAATATTTATTGTAAACTAAAATTCTTGACCTATTATGTTAAAGCAGTCTTTCCCAACGTGGGCGATTTAACAAAAGTATATTTATTTTTATCGGGTCTTGTGAGGAATAAGTTTATAAAATCCCCGGCTATTAGAGATGACATGAAAGAAAGAATTAGTGCGGCATTTCGATCTGCTAACGTTGATATGCTGGGAAATGTTAGTCAATCATTTGAACTATTCTGCAGCATTGCATTGATGTTAACGGTGAACATTTTGAACCTTTAGTTTAATATTACGGTTAGAATTATACTTTTGGTGGCTAGTTTTGTTTAGAATAAATTGTTTATTAAAATGTATTATTAAGTAATCAGGATTTTTTGTTACATACCACGTTTAATGCTTTAACACAGGGGTTCCCAACCTTTTTTTGTCTACTGCCCACTTTAAGAATAAATTATTTTTTAACGCCCCCCTTTTTAAACATACCTACTTAAAAACCGCTAAGTACTTATAACTGATTATTGAAACGCAACTTTATAGTATTCGGACAGAGTATCTTTTATTGAAAATAAAACAAACATAATAAATTCTTATATAAAAACTAATGTGAAGGTTGAATCTGATGCTGTTCAATAAGTTTGTTGATATCAGGTTCCAATTTACTCAAAAACAGCCGCAAGTCGCCACGTTCGGTAACACGCAAACGAATTCTCTTTTTAGTAAGCAGCGTTGCCACAGCACTAAATCCACGTTCACACAAATATGACCATGGGAATGCTATCAAGAATCGTTGAACAATTGACCACAATCCAGGGTACAATTGCGCGATCGGTTTTTGTAGCCAAAATTCTTGATATCCATTTTTGAACTTGATTTTTATTTCTTTGTTTGTTGTCAATTCTATAAGTTCTTCTTCCAGCTGAGGTGACATTGCTGTGTTGACATTTGAAAACGGATCCAACACCCAGTCTGGTATTTCCAAGTTTAAAATGTCCTGGTATCGTTCGGTGAAGTCAATGTGGAGGTTTTCCAAATGTTGGCAGTAGGCAAACAAGTCGTCGTTACTGCAGGATACTGATAAATTCGGAAAATTGTGAAACTCACGTCTGCCCATATTCTTTTTGTGTAGAAGCAGTTTGGCTGCGAAAGCAGCAACGACATTTTTTGTTGTAATTAAATTTAGTTCATCGCCTTGCAGTTGCATGTCTGTCATGTAAGCTATATCATTCTTTGATGTAATGAGCTTGTTGCGCAGTTCTGTATCACAGAGTCAAACAGGTTGTAAAATCGAATCAGACAATTGCCTCTTGACAGCCAACGAACTTCAGTATGAAGCAACAAACGGTTGAAATCTTCGTCATTAGTAACACAAAGCTGATGAAATAATCTATCATTCAAAGAGCTGCTACGGATTTTATTGACTGCTTTGATGACATATTGCAGTGATTGAAATAGTCGTTCACTTAAGTTTCTAGCAACCAAATATTGTCTATGAATAACGCAATGTATAGCAAGGACATCTGGAATTTTATTTTTTAAGTACGCTATGAAGCCTTTATGGCGCCCTGTCATAGCCGGAGCGCCATCCGTAGCAACTGATATAATATTTTTCAAAGGAATCTCTTTCTCTTCACAAAACTTTTCCAATGTATTGAATATGGTTTCGCCTTTTGTATCTGTCTCCAAATTTCTGGCAAACAATAGTTCTTCACGTATTTTCTCATCTTTAATAAACCTCACGTAAGATAGCAACAACGCTTCATTAGTTGGTAAAGTGGAATCATCGAGCTGAATTGAGAATTGACTAGTCCTCAGATGATTGCACAATGATTCTTCAATGTTTTCAGCCATTTCATGAATTCGTCTTTGCACAGAATTATTACTCAAAGGAATTTTTCGGATAATAACTGCGGCCGGTTTATGAAGCACAGTAGTTATTACTTTCTTGATTGCTGGCAAAATTAACTCTTCTCCGATGTTGTCTGGTTTGCCTTTTTGAGCAATTAACAAAGAGATATTGTACGAAGCTCGAAGTCCGTCGTCATCTTGCTTAGCAGCCGCCGAAAATAGTTTTGATACACTTGGCTGAGTATTATGCTTCTTCTCTAGGTCTTGAAAATATGCTAAATTCTTGTCTTTCTTATCTGGATGCATTTTATTCAAATGATCTTGCAGTCTTGAAGGCTTCATTGCTTCGTCCGAAAATGTTTTTATACATAGAAGACACAAAGGCGACGACGGGTTTGTGGGATTTTCAATAAATCCGTATTTAATATATTCCGCAGAATATTGCCGTCTCTTCTTTTTTACTTCCGACATTGTTTTGTTTTGAGAATTACGTAAGTGTTGAAATCAAGTACTGCTTATCTATTATGCGCGAAACCGCAAAAGAAAATAAAATAAATTTACGTCGTTTATATAGGATTGCATAAGCAGCACGCACGAGCAGGAACAAGACAAACGTGCATAAACTTGTTTATCTCATTCGACGCCCAATCGTACTCGACAAGCAAGAACAAGTATTATAGAACCAGCCGATTGATACAGGAATGTACAAATCGGATTATTTAACAAAAACTTGTTAAAACATGATTGCCCGCGGTCTATTATATCGAACCGAGTTTGAGCTATATCTTAATTAATATTAGTTGATGTTCACAAGATGTAGTCGAGAGCTCAGTCGGTGTCTAAGAGTCTTCCTAGCTAGGTAGATGAAATTATAAATCGACCCCAAAGCCCTACACAACGCCCCCTTTTTTTTCTGGGTCTCTTACCGCCCCCCTTTAGGCCTGCAGCGCCCACAAGGGGGCGCTATCGCCCACGTTGGGAAAGACTGCTTTAACATAATAGGTCAAGAATTTTAGTTTACAATAAATATTACAAAATAACTGTGTTTTTATAAACTTTGGGTATAGGGAATGCTTGATAAAAATTAAAGTTACATAATCGAAGATTCTATTTTTGCTATAAAATACAAGGTGTTCCATTTGAAATAAGAAAGAAAATGACAGGTTCGAGTTGCCGTTCACCCTGTATACAAGAAAGAATATAATTGAAATTTAATAGGGTACGGAGATATTGCATCATATTACAAAACTCTGATTGGCAAAATACATTTTTTTTCTTTAACGTACAACAAGCTACAGAGCGTTGATTTACCTACGATTTTCACATAAACGAGTCCATATCTTTTGAAGGACTCTGTATAACGTGGCAAAACCTCATATCAAAAGCTTCAAAAAAATGTAACCAATCCGAACTCGTTATAATATACAGGGGTTCCCATTTGAAAAATCATATGTTTGGTTTGTAACGCAGTTATGCAGCACTCTGTATAGTTCGATATAATTTCAAAATATGGACCTTCAGCACATCTACTATTTATGTTAATAACATGTTTTGATATCTCTTAAAATAACCCATATACCGAAGTTTGTCGTAAGATTGGTACACCCTGTATAAAATAAAAATAATCAGTATCGATTCCAATTAATGTTAGTGTGAGCGGAATATGTTTTATTTTCGTTAATAAACAGTAACATACACAAGTTGTTGTCATTAAAAAAATATATAATTATTATTGATTATTATTGTCGATTCCGATCAAGGTAGGTTAAATAATTGAAATTTTCCAGTGCAACAGTAATTTTTCTATTTATTTAGTGAATCGTAAAAAAATATGCATATGGCTGAGCAACAGCCAAATTTTATTATTATTGTTATGTTTTTCTTATTTATTTAAACATTTATTCACTATGGCTAATTACTATTGATTTATTGAAGAAACACTTACGCACTATAATAAACTTAATTTATTACTTAATGTCTACTAATTTATTTACACTCAGTATAATAATTGTCCTAATTTATCTTCAACACTATTTATATTCACTTTCTGTTCACTCACTGTATACTGAAACTGTTTACCGATTCACTGTATACTGAACAACTCCTCCACTCACTCGAAAATCCTTTGCAACTCTAAAACATTCTTGAATTTACGAATTAGAACATTCACGAATAAACCATTGTATTGCTTTGTAGGAACCTTCTAGAAGGCGCATTCGCCAAAATTTATAGTTCGCGACAGGGCCGGCTTCTGAATCACTGAGTTCGTAACATTATTTACAGCTTTTATCTCGGAATGTTTCACTTTACAATATATGAAGGGTAATCATTCATAAATGAAAATATTATAAATAAGAATTTTTTTATTAAAAAAAATATATATATACTTCTATTTATTCGGACACTTTAGTCTGGTGTGACCTAAAACAATTTCATCTAATTAGAAAAGCCCTGCACAGGGCGAGTAATTAGTGTGGCTTTTTTAAATTTAACCCTTTCACTACAGAATTATAATTGAGAACCGCAACAGAAAGTGGCAGTCTAAGTGCCGGTTCTATCACCTCTGGTTAAGAGTTCTATTTATGGTTAACAAGATCTGACAAGAGGTTTGCTGTTCTATGACCACTTGCTTCGTTATAACCATAGGTTAAAGTTCTTTGACCAAAGGATAAAGTAACAGGAACTTTGAGCTCTTGTTAAGATTGTGACCACTGGTTAACCTAATTTTGGTGACATTTGACTTTACAATCTTGTCAATTTTAAATAAATAAATTTTTGTCACAGCACATCTCCATTTATTTTTAATTAATTATTTGTAAATAAAAGACGTAAGCGCCTAATATAAATCCTATAAAGTATCATAATAAAAATAATGATTGATGGCTCAGATGAGGATGAATTATTCCTTCTCATGCCTCAACCTCGAAGACCAAAATTGATCCGAGAAAAGGGTAAGTTACTAGGAAATTCTCAGTAACGATCAGACCTTCTGCCAAAAATGCCGGAACCACAGATTATAAAGAGAACAGATACGAAAGCTTGACAGAGAACAGTAAAAAGAGAGAGAGATGGGTGGACATACCCATTTAAATGCCCATCGTCTTATGTCGACTCCGTTCGGGCTGCTTCGCGAAATTTGTCAACAGGGTTGTCAATTTGCATAATATTTCCATCAATTTACGATCATGGGTCAAATATTTTATAAGCATTTTTTTAAGTGTGATAGTTATAGGGAAAAATCACGAACCGCGAGATGACGCTGCGAAATCCAAAATGTCGGATCGGAGGGTGAACAACAAATATTCTGTCATTTGATATTAGCTTCGTTTTCGAAATTTTTGTGTTGTATTGCTGGATTTGTGTCATAAGATATTAATAATGCCTGTGAAAGTAGAGATATCAATTTCGGATATTCTGGATTGTTGGTGAACGTGTTCGGCCAATTAATGAAGGTGAGGTTCCAATGAAAAAGTTATTAAAAGCTTATGTATGAGATCTCCAACAATATTACAATCCCCCATTATAAAACTCAGTGAGTCCTGGATTTGTCAATGTTCCTGTAAAGAAGGATTAGGAGGACACTGCAAGGATATTATTGCTACATTGATTTATATTAACAGGTAAATAAGTTTTCTCAATTACCTAAGAAAGCAAGTAGGTAGATGATTTCAAAACCACACATCCCTGTTTGCCTCCTCTCTTTTTCATATTTCAGATATGAGATGCTAAAACCAGTAAGCTGTACTGATCTCTGGCTCAAAAATAGGGAAAGGAAAAAAGACATAGAGAGAATCAGTAGGCCAGAACCATTTTAGTCATTTAGTCACCCAGGAATTAAAAAAAAAGAAAATACAATACAACAGCTGAACTGAACAAAAAAAACTTTAATCTTCTTGCCTACAGTAAGTTTTAGACAATGAAAACGAACAATAATTAAGTCATTTGAATATGTTGAACATCGGCACTTTTTTAATACCTGCAGGTGTATGGGATTCTGCTTTGGCAACATTTTTGGGAAGATATCGTCAAGTAAAAGAACAAATGGGTGCACCAGTGTATGATTCAAGAAATAAGGAGAAGTTGTATAATTTAATTTTAAAATGGCATATCGGCCATTTCGATTGGAGAGAAAAAAGCTTCATCTGTTCTCTTTTATGTGTTGTTTGTTTTTATTTTCAGGCATCTAGATCATATTATGCAAGATGTATTGTATCACAATAAAAAATAAATAAATAATATAAAAAAGTTATTGTTTCATTATATAAGCAAAGGTATGTATGGTTTTGCACAATAATTAGAAATAGGTGGAAGACTTTATGCAATAATAAAAACAAATTTTGCTTTTCATATCATTTAATCTATTTTATGCAGAATACGAATAAAGAAACATTTATAATACTAATTGACTAAATGAAAAAATATAGAATAAAATATGGTATAGCAAAAATAATAAACCAGAAGTAATTGTTTTGAGTTCTCACTTACTGTCGGTCACTTCCACATATATATATTTTTTTGTATGTTAATAATTAGTCACTGGAAGGTTCTGGCTAGGAAAGGATCCATTTTTCAAATGCTCCCTCTGTGTTGTGGAGGTAACTATATATTGAATAATAAAAAATATAAATTGAAGTGAAGAGAATCTGATAGTAAAATTATTGAACTTACCACAAAAAAAACCTCTTTCAGAAAGTGCTTGCTGCAAACAAGCATGTATTTTGAGATAGGCTTCCCTATCTTCAAGATTTTTTGCCATTTCTTTACTGCCTTGGGATTCAAAGGGAATTTATGTAGAGAAATATCCGAAGTACTGTATGATGCACATTGAGGAACTGAGCACATTTTGCGTGATCTTACCTCATTATCTCTTCCAATCCACTGCATTTTAAGATTTGATGTTTATTTGAAACAACTATTGTTCATAAAATAACGTAAAAATATATCACTTTCGACCTAAATCACTTAAAATTGTATAAAAATCTCACACTTCACCCATATAAACACATTTGGGTTAGTTTGTTGTTCACCCTCCGAGTATTTCGAACGATTAATTGTAGATGTCGCCCACTCCGAGATTCTTCCCTATACAGATACAAATATTTGATAATTACTTGTTTTAAATCAATTTTTTTAACATTAAAAGAATTATACAATTAAAAAGATTATAATGCATAAAAATCATACCATAAATATATACTTTTTTCACAAACCACATCCTTGGCAATCATGCACAATAACGGTGACGGCTAAGCTAACCTAACATAATCAAAACGTCAAAACATGCTCAAAATCACTTGTAATCTGTGCCATTTTTGGCGATATTAATTGTGTTATTTGACTAATCCATTGATTCCCAAAGTGGTCCAGGTGGACCCCCAGGGGTCCACGGGAGCCCGATAGGGGTCTACGCTTGCGTGGAAAAAAATGGGGGTCCACAACTCGTTAACGGGGGTCTATAAAAATGTATTACGTGACACGACTTGACTTCTCCTATGAATATAGAGAGACAATAATATAGGAAGACAATATTATAAGAAGCTCAGCAATTGTTTTTGTAAGAACTTGCATATTCCATATTCAGAAAGAGCGTGTCAAGACTCGCCGATGCCGCGCCGCCCGACCGCCTAGTTAAAGTCGTGTCTGAACTTGCATGAACTTGTTGGATTTTTCTCTAATATAAATACGAATGCGAATGATAAACATTACTCAGTTGTTTCCGGAATTTCAAAAAAGAAAGTGTACCTATATAAGTGTTCACCAGTGACGGAAGTAGTTTTCAGACTTTTGAAAATTAAAGTGAATTGATATTATTGTTTGCCAGTGTTGGAAAAGTAAGTACCTACCTATCTATTTGTTAGCAACTTGTATCTGCGGGAAAAACAAACCCACAAACAGTAGGTTCTGAACCATTCCAAGAATAAAGATTTCATAGGTCAAGGAAAATTATAACAGTATTTTTTTTTACTTTCTTAAACTATCTGATTTTAAGTATTTTTAAGTGATGCGTGCGCTTTGTATGGATAGTCCTAATTTTTTATCTTTATAAGTGCGTAAATAAATACTTAGTTTTGATTGTGTTTTGTAATGAATAAGTATGTTGCGTTTAGTAAGTGACTAAGTAGGTACACCTATAAAATATATACAAAGTAATATCCAGGACTGTGGGGAATTGTGCAAAAATTTCTCATAGCGTTTCCTTCGTCATATCTTGTCGAACGCAGTTTTAGTGCCGTAACAAACTCTTTGACAAAAAAACGGAGCAGATTAAATATTACAGAGCGAGGAGATTACGGTTATACTTAACTAAACTCAAGCCAAATATTGATAATTTGCTGTCAATTCACCAAGTACATCCCTCCCATTTAAATTATAACTTTTATCTCAGATTACAATGGTAATCTGAGATAAAAGTTAACATCAAAACTAATAATGATTATTATTTTAAAAACAGTATACATATAATTAAAATTTTGATTATATTGCGACTGTTTTTAAAATAATAATCATTATTAGTTTTGATGTTAAATTTTGATTCTACTAAGACTGTTATAACAACATAATTAAAAGTGTAGTAATTTTTGTGTTTGAATAAATAGCTACAAAACAAGAAAGTATTTATTTTTACTTTTTACCACTCCGAAGTGGGAGCTTATTGGTTTCTTGTACTGTGAGAATACAAAAAAGTAAAGTAGGAATCCAACTGTTGGATGAAGACGCTTTTTAGACTGGCCTTGAAACTTAGCTTAAATGACAATACTCACAGCATAATCAAAGCAATATAAATTCTCACCATTTTTTCGAAAACTTTCAACTCATAGTTGATTGAAAAATAGCCACAACACAGATTTTCATCGACATATACTTTTTTCGGGTTTTGGAAGTAAGTTAGTAAATGTAATAGCTGCAGGGGGTCCACCAGATCCAGCGAAATGTTTAGAGTGGTCTATGAGAAAACAAAGTATGGGAACCCCTGGACTAATCGATTGTGCGTTGTGGTAGTATTAACTATAAAAATATAGTGGTATAGATTATTATTCTCATAAAATGGATAAACATCACGGCGGAGTGTATTGTTCATACAGAGACTGTCCAAATAAATTTTATTCGGAAAGAAAAATAAAGTTCTTTTGATTTCCAAAGGATGAGAGTATGTAATTTAATATCCCGGCCTATGATAAAAGAAATTTTAAAGTTTTCGATATTAACTTTGGTGCCACAAATTATTATCAAAATTCTCCCGTGCATAAGTGTATATTGTATTCCCTTTGACAATAAATAGATTAAGAATTATTTGTACTTTCAAATTTGGTTGATTTTTGTAATTATTTGTGTTATCTAAAAATGTATTTATTAATGAATCTCCCAAGAGTAATGACTATTTACAACAAATCATAGGAATGTACATATAGGTATTAAATAAATACGTAAACATATATTCGATTATGATTATTGTTTTAATTCATGGCGCAGTTTTAAAGATTTAGTGGAAACATAACCAAAAAAACTAGAATCAGCACTAGAAATTGTTATTGTCCCCAAGTCAACAGTGCAATTTGGTAAGAAATTCAGAAAATATTTTAAACTGGCAACATCGCGGCCATACCGAGTTAAAGGTTCAAGGTCATTGAAGACGGAGCTGAAAATCGTTTGATGTTTTACCGGGATTCGTATCTGTTCTCTTTATAATCTGTGCCGGAACTGTTTAGCTCAGCGGCAATGTTTTCCTTTCCAGGTTACAGCATCTGTGCTTTTATTCTCTATTATTTTATAATATTTTTTGGTAAATATCAATAGGGCATCAATTTCGGGTGTTGAAAAAGTTTTTCCTCTACTTTTCTTTAATTTTTTGTTCTTCCATCATAGAAACGAAAACAATCTGATAAAACAAGGTGCCTAGAGAAATATAATTTGTCTATGACAAGCAATAGTACCTGACACATGATGATAGAACACACCTCCTGGCCAGTGGTTGACAAACTATCACTTTTGACCAGAGGTGATAGAACCGGACCTAAGCGAGTAAACCTAACTATATGTCGTAAGACGTCATGAAAACGTTTACTGTTTAGAAGTAATAATCGAAATATGCTGACCCAAGCTGCGAGTAAGAGTAACGTTTATAGCAGTAGAGCTGTTCGGAAGCCGCACACGGTAGTAAACTTCAAAAAATGCATGCCGTAGTGAAAGGGTTAAATAATGAAATTTTTTATATAAAAATGATCAAAACTCTTGAAACACTTCTTATAATTTAGTATAATTTAGTATAACCTGATAATTACACCTTTTACATGAAAAAAAAAGTGAATAAATAAAATTTTACCTTCTTCACCACAAATACCGCATTTCCTTTTTGCCTTAGTTTGATTTTTATAAGGAGCTGGTCGATTTTTAGAATTATCCGTTTTGCGTCTCTGTACAAAACCGCCTCCTCCACCGCCGCCACCAAAACCACCTCCTCCACCGCCGCCACCAAAACCGCCTCCTCCGCCACCGCCACCAAAACCATCATCACCACCTCCTCCAGAATTAGCTCCACCTGCACCGGTCTAAGGAAATTATAAAAACGACATTTATCGACAACAACAGAACTAAATTCATGTCATAGTGACATGCCGCAAATTTCACTTCATTCTTACAACTCGTTTTTTGCTTACGAAACACATGAAGTTGACATGTTTTAACAATGGAAAAATGATGAATGATTAATTTGACGTTTCACATGGACTTTTTAATATCCTTCTATTTTTTACTTTATTCGGTAGGCCAAAAACGTCACACGCTTTAGCAGCCTTTTACTATCTAATAGCAAAGATTACAGAATAAAAATATAAGATGTTTCACTCCAGGAAGGTTTGATTCAAGTTGCTGTTCCAAACGGACACCGTCCTCATAAATTATGTTTACGACTCGCTTTTGTTGTCAATAACGAGACCGGTAGATACCAGATAAGTTCGAAAAGCTTATTTTATTTCAAGCTATACAGGGGTAATTAGAGAAATATATTCAATCTATTGTCTTTCAAATCTTTCAATATACATTTGAGAGTAAAATATATACGGACGTTGGTATAGAGACTGGCATAATATTTGGAAGGAAATTGATTACATGGATGATGAAAAGAAAATTTAGTAAATTCGTTCATAAGGAACTGACCAATTCCACTTTGGTTAGCTATAAAATTGAAATTTTATTTTCTTGCTTAATGTACATACTTGATTATATAATATCCTTATTATAAAAATAAATCCGTAATTTTGTATTAGCAAATATTACAAAATATTTAGTGTTTAAGCTTTGCTATTAAAGAGAAAAATATTATTATGACTTTTTGCTCATTTCAACAATTAATTAATAAATTTAAAAAATCTATACAACATAAATATAAAACACGAACAACCAATAAACACCGTTCTAAAATAACAGCGCTCGACGGGCGACGTCCCGTCTAATATGCCAAATTAAATTCAAGTAAGGACGTAGCGACGTACTGTACCATCCAAGTCACCAGACAGTCACCAGCGGCATCGGTGCTTTACGCGATAAATTGGAACGAGTGAAACATCTTATATTTTTATTCTGTAATATTTGCTAATAGTCTCGGGCTACCAATTATCATGTTCTGTCCTTGTTACACAATATACTATTTTATTACCTCATCGGTCCATTTGAAAAATCCACAGCTTCCATTATCCCTCGGTTTGGGGCAACAATAAAACTGCCTACCAGTATTCGGACCGGTTTTTGATACCGTCCTCAAAGCCGCAGGTAATCGGCAGTTACATTTCATATTTGCACCATTCGTTTGACTACTATTATTTTGACTCGGTTCAACGTTTCTTGTAACATTCGCAGTACCGCCATCTTCTGGAGCCCACAAGAAAAACTGACAGGTCCTATTGGCACAACCATAAAACTGTCTACCTGTAATATCAACAGCTGTATGGAAGTATAGTTTGGCAAGTTTATCTGAAGCTACGGGGCATCGGCAAGAGCCGAGGAAACATGGCGCTTATATCTGTCATAAACGTACAAATGGCGTACGGTACCTATTTTACCAAGTAAAACTGAAAATACAAAGGTCACTGACAATACCAACGCCACTGGATACATCAATATCAGTCAATTGAGGAAGTGAGAGGGAAGAACTCACGCACGCGCTTGCCAATAAGAAGTCACCAATTATGTAATTCGGAGGGTGTGGTAATTATGGTTTTCGTACAACGCTGCCAGAGCTTGAAGAAGTTCATAACAAATTTGGAAAAGTTCTCATCTTTTAATATTCATAAATTGAAAAAATAATATTAATAGAAATAATCCAAGGAAACAATCACATTAAAGAATTAACGTTTAATCATATTGTTAATAATAAAAAGTCCCTTTTCTAATTATTATCACTACATACTTAGCACTTTAGCTTTTTCATAGTTAAACGTGGCAATATCGAATGTTTTCGACTGCATTCCTTTCACGGCTTCAGATACACATGCCAAAGTATAGATAGCATGGGAAATTGTACTAAGATTTAGTTCAAGTGACTTGGCTGTTGATAATAACCCAAACGGATGAGAAGATTTGAATATATTTTTACCTTGATTAGCTCCTTCTTTTCGTACGGTTAATAGAACAGCTGCTTGATTGCAGTTGCAAACTATCTCTTCTCCTTGTCCAACGTTATTTATCGTAGCATTATTTCCTGACGGTCCTGGCAATAAATTTAAAGTTCTATTTGACGTAGTTTGATTGGGACTTGGAAAATTGCTGGATATCCAATTTCTTGTACTTTGAAATCCACTATCTGAATTCCTGCGGGTATTATTCCCGTTATTTTCGTTGTTAACGACGTTATTTCTTACTGTATTATCACTGATATTCGGATTTCCTGGAATATAAATTTTATTATGATCATATTTCAAATCACTGATTATTCATGAGCAGTAGTTATTTGGAGTATTGAAATGAAATGTTGGCAGAGTAATTGTTCAAGACAAACGGAAACAAGCAAGGAGAAATAAACAAACACATAGAGACATACAAATAGGCATACAAAACCACAGATACATGCAGGCACAAACAGTCAATCAACTATATTGGGAAAAGTAGAATTCGATAGATGGCGCTCTGAAATGTCAATGTCATCTTAGCAACGAGTAAAACAAATCAGCTGTCGTATAAGCCCTTTGATATTTAAGTGGTTTTATTTTGCTGTTTTAGTTATTTTCAATGTGTGTTTTGTAAAACTTGTGCTATTTCTTCGATTGTTCTTTATTATTTTGTGTTGTTAAACTAAATTTTGACTCCTAATATTTTTATTTTTGGAGTAATAGGTATGGTTGATATTTGTGAAAAGTATAACGACTTCGTGTTTTTATTTTATTTTTGATATAGTAATGTCTACAAAAGTTGCAGGGAAGGTACGTTTGTATTGAGTGATATTTTAAATCTTTAATACCGACTTATTTTCTCTTTGATTTGCAATGGAAACAAAAAATAGAATAACATAACCTCTTCCATAATATCTCTGATTATATAAGAATTTTACCTCAGAGATGATGACAGTTGAGTTAAATAGAAAAACACAGTTTTAAACTTGTCACTGACACAAAATTAAACAAATAAAGTACGAATTTACGGTAATTACGTTGACTTGCATATAATACAAAAACAATGCAAAACGAATTATTTTACTCGTTGCGACAGTGGCAATGTTCTCCGCCAGAGGTCTCATTGAATTCTACTCCGCCCAATAGGAAAAATTATTCAGATAAAAGCAAATAAGAACAGATATAAAAAATTATACATAAATAGACAGACAGACAGAGAAAGCTATTAAACAGGTAGATAGAGTGGCAGTCGTGACAGATAAACAGGTAGCTATATTACAGAATACACCAGCCAAACAAGAAACGAAAGCCGGCGTAGATCCTTTGATGTTTTTGGGGCAAAATTTCAAACTGATGTTGACAGATAACGGATCAAGTTACACTGAGAAAATTGTTCAAAAATGTAAATTAAATGTTTACACGCAAAAAAGTGAAACCAAAGAATCTCAAATAATAATTGTTTATTTTTATGACTTGTTTCGACAAAGTTTTAATTGTTCAACTCAATTTATGAATTGTTTAAGTAAATTCAACAGCTTAACAAATATTGTGAAAAATGTATGAATATAAGTTTTAGCTTCTGTTTTTGGAGTAATGAGCTATTATTTAACCAAATGATTCTTATTTTCTATATTGTCATCGAAATTATATGTGTAAGTATGTTTTTATGTAGCACTATATGTAGGATAGGGTGAGTCTAAAAATCAATACAATAATAATAGATTAATATATTTATAATATCAGTTTACAATAGAAAGAATTTCAGTAAATGATATAAATTTTTATCATTTATATATTTCAAAGTTACACTTCACCAGATTCTGAATTAAATTTTACACCCAGAGAAAATGTACTGATATCTGTGACAACGAAGTTATAAAAAAGAAGCGACAGTAAACTTTTCTCCATAGATATCGAAGTTTTGTTGTGTTTTTCAATTATTCATCCATCACTTGAATGACAGCCACGAATTGCACAAGTTTTTGGCGCCATAACTAATAAATGTAATTTTGTAAACAAATTTTATCGTTCAAAACACAAAAAAATATGTAAATAATCAAAAAGCTTACAACAAAGAAAATTATTTGGTAAACAATAAAATCACATGTCATTGACAGATAACGAGCTTAAAATGGCGACTGTCAGACATGCGCACTAAGAAAATGAATTGTAAAATAGCACAAGCTTCGCTTCTTCTTGGGATGGTGTATTCTGTGGCTATATATTGACAATTATGACAGATCATTTAGAGAGGCAAACAAACATTCAAAGAAAGGCAAACAAACCAACGAGGTTAATTAAAAAGGAGGGAAGTTAGCGTGGTAGTGATTCAACCAACTTTCGACGGAAGTCGCCATATTGAGAAGGCTCATTAGTGACATTAGTCATCAATTCTTGTGTCAACATAGATAATCTTAATATACTGAAATGTGTCAAATTGAAAAGCAACGTTAAAAAAATAGTGATTTTCAGTATTAGGAAGGTTATTTATGAGTATTAGTATAAATTTAAGTTGATATTGAGTTGTACAATAGTGTTATAAAATTTTTGAATGTACCAAAATCTGGTATCAATTCTCTAACAAAAAAAAAGATGCATATGAGAGTTTTTTGTTTCTTCTAATTGAATAATTTAATGTACGCCTCTGGTTTGTTTACCAAAAGTCGGCCATATTCAGAAGCCACTTTGGTCGATGATTCTTTATACTGTTATGTTCTCTCCTCTTTCTTTTTTACCTCGTTGAAACACAAAGATAGATCAATATAAAATCAGCTAGACATACTTGTATATTGAGTAACATGTAATAGTATACAAGCATAAATTTTGCTATTGGTAGGAATTGACGCTTTATCAGGTCTCCTAACACCTTGCAAACCTATTTTTTCAAAAAAATATAAACTCTACTTTTAAAACGACTTTAAAAATCATAAAATTTGTAAGTCCGCCAAAACGCGCTTTACGTCATAAATATGGCTGCCCTATCCGTTGACGTCACTCGATTTGTTTACGTTCTTATTCGTGTATCACGCTCAGAGTTTTTGTGACCTAATTTGTTTCTGGAAACTTTAAAAATGGATAAAGCCGAAAAAAACTTGGTATTCCAAGTATTGCATTGTTCCAGAGTGTAAATCAGCGTCTATTAAAACTCCAGACAAAATATTTTCTTTCAAAAGTCTTATGATAACCTCGGAGATATCGAATATTTATGTCCACTTTCCACTTTACGTTGACTTTTAGAAATAAAAAAAGCACACACAAACACGTAATGGTCTCAAACAAACATATAAATGATATTTTTACGTCGATGAAGCAATAAATAGTTAATTAAAATACAATATAAAGACAAAACTACACAAAACCTAATGCAATACCGGCCATATTGACAAAAGTAAACAAATTGTATGACATCACACGTATCATAGGTAGCGTTCGGAAATCCTCGGGTGGTGGTCGGAAAGTGCATTGAAATTTGAATTTTATTTTCAAATTTGGAAGTAATTTACAATGAAAAGTGGTTTATTTCCCAATATTAGTTATTTTTGATATCAACTTTACTATTACAAATTAATATCTAAGCAAAATATGAAATATGCGTGTACTCTATTATTGAAAAAAAAAAACATACTAATTATTACATTCAAAAAACTCACTTTTATTCACTGACGAAAGGTTAATTTCCAAAGTTTCCAAAACGTTCATATCACAGCCTCCGATACATAGTACATCAGGATTTGGATTTCCAGGAAAGAGATTCTGCTTGAATTTCATCTTAAGTTTTTTAAAATGGGGACCACACTGGAAAATAAAAAATATACAGTTGCTACAAATCCATATTATCATACTTTTCTTTTCCATTTTTAAAGGTTTGTCCAAAATAACTACCAAAAAGTAAAGTAGTTCAAATGTTCCAAAAATATAACACAAAGAAATATTTCATTAACAATTAGCTATGTAGTAATTAGAGTAACATTAGCACAAAATATGAAGATTTAACCCAAAGCACTTGAATAAAATATTCCTCCTTACCGAGATTCAGAGTTTTATCAACGAACATTAACATAGACAAGAAGGATCACTCTAAGCTCCTCCCCTCGTTATGCCTATCTCGCTCGAATATCGGATGCTACCGTATAAAGAGCACGGTAAGTCTCCTACGTGCAATATGCATAAACAGGTTGTCCGTCGTAGGGATATATAAATATACCAGTTGTCCTTTTGAGTGAGCGAATTTTCCTTTAAAAATAAAATAAACATTTGCGCACTTAGTGTTTCTTCTAACAAGAAACCTTAATCAGGATTGCATTGAAAATTTTTTTTGGTCTGGTAAGAAATTGTTGCGGGAACTCGAGAAATCCAACCCCAATTCAATTTTGTAGGGCATTCAAGAAATTATTATTATTTATTTAGCGTATGGTTATAATTGGAATTAGAGGTTCAATGTCTTCAGCCATTCAAGAAATTATTTTCTCTAAAATATTTTAATGAGGTTGAAGGTGCCAATTGTATTAATGATATTAATACAGTTTTGCTCAATGTAACTCCTGATATGCTAGAGGAATATAAAAATATTGATGTACCTATATTGGCAAATAATAGCTCTTTAAAAGTTTTCACATGCGACTATAGAAATCTTTCAAGTACGGATGGCAATGCTCTAGTTTACATTTCTGGCTATCTATTAAGGAAATGTTTGTTGCAACACTCTTGTAGTGCTTGCACAAAGTATAATGATGAAAAGACATTACCAAAAGAAGCGGCTGTATTTTTAGTGCATAAAGCATATTCGACTTCTAAAAACTATGGAGGTCTGAATGTACCTCCTAGTAACATTGTAGAATATGTTAAACAACTAGATATAATCTTTGTTGAAAATTTTAATAAAATTAGTTGTCACGAGAACGTTGGAGCGACCCGTAGAAAATTATATGAAAATTTACTATTTACACATCCTTGTAAAGAGTTTCCTCATAAATATTTTTTAAACCTATATATTAGGCTGCGGATTTATTTTACAATTAAATTTGCGAACCGGGATATAAAAAATAGATATTCTTCGAAACAATCGATGAAACCTAACATAAATTTGAATATCTTAAAACATCTTTGATAACCTACAGGCATATTTTATTTCACATTTACTTAAATACATTTTTTTTAATTGAGTTGTTAACGGGCTACTCAGTATGAAAGACTTTCAAAATTCATAGATTTTAATTCATTTGGTTAAACGCCTTTGGTTTTTAATGGTTCGTGTATCAATCTTCACAATTTTCGAATCGCGATAATTATTTTTCCCAGTACCCGTATTTTACTGTTAGGTAAGTTGGTACTCTTTGATGGCCTCGGATTTGAAACAACCTGTATACATTTTAAATTAGAACACCTATTTAAGTTGGCATTTGCAAACATTTTATTGTTAATTTATATACCTACTAGTCCCATCTGTAGCTTACTACATTATTACTTTTTGATGTAACTTTCATTTTTCCCTTCATTTTTGCTAGGTACCAGTTCTTTTTATAATTATGTTTAGATTCACCAATTAAATATCCTGACGATATTCCCTTTTTTATTTTAATTCCCACTAAGCGGAATAAGTTAGAATAACAATTATTGCTAGATGTTTTTAAATCACCCTGGTAAGTGAACGTTTATTCGTTTTAATCTCTAGCGGTTTGCATTTTGGAAAGGAAACTATACAACCATCAGAACTACTTAAAATCCCCCCAAATAAGCTAGTGGCCTATATAGAGGACACGAAACTTTTGGAGTGGAAGTAGATAACATTGGGAATGGTACAATGACTTAGGTCAAGTGCCCGGGCTGTTGAGCACAACCCAAACGTTTGAATGAATGAATGAATGAATAGCGGTTTGCATGAACCTCGTATAACCACGAACACGTGTGCGGCTCCAGGAATTTGTCTAAATCGTCGGCGCGCTTCTGTAAGCTGGACATGAAAGTTCCGACGGAGAGTGACCCTTCTTGTCAATGTTAATGTTCGTTGGTTTTATTCTAAAATTATTTTATACATTTACATGTATGACAAGATACTATTCAATAACAAAAACCTATTGTTTTACTACCACTGGAAGTATCTTAAACGAACCCTCTACCTCTTAGAGCTCGGCGTCGAATTTACCAATGAGATTACGATCCCTTCAATTTAACAAACTGATTAAGGGATTATTTACAGGTGAATAAAAATTACAATTACAGAAACACTTCTGACAACTTCACAAGATTTTAAATATAATAAAGTAACTATAATCTTCTCACTCAAATAGAATTTATATCATTTACCTGAGGGCAATGTTGATCTTGAACTTCAATCGTCTCGACTGCCCCTGGAAACCAAATAACATGTCGACAAGTAGGTGAATTTGAACAAACTAAATATTGACCCGGTCCATTTCTTTTGGTCCTGTTGAAACAAAAATATTTATTTATCCAGTTAACTTCACTATACAATAGTCCAGTCGAGTTAGCATTAAAGGTGGATGTAAGAGCTGTAGGCGATATTTTTTATGGAATCCCTCAAAAATATCATGGTTAATAATAATCAATTGCCTCCACCGGTTTTTAGGCTGTGCTACTTGCACAATAATAGTTTATAGCCAAAACGACTAAAAATGGGCCTGTTTTTCGCCATGTTTTCGAATTTTACTCGAAAAGTATCAAGTTTATCGTGCATATTTATGGAAACAAAGTTATAGAGCGTGAAATTTGCTATAAAATTCCGTTGTTCAGAATGTGAAAATTCCCATCCCTGCAGCTACAACGGATGAATAAGTAAAAAAAAATTGAAAAAACAGCTGTTTTTCAGATGCAAGATACTACTGCAATTTATGAAGCAATGTAGGTAACTCATTATTTGTCTTATAATACGTTATTTTTTCACGAACTGAAAGCAACAAACGCGGTTTCGATATCTTATTTAGTTGCTGAGTATCTAATTGTTAATAAACATTGAGTAAAAGAAGTAGACATTGTTAGAATGAAGACATATGCCACAAAAAATTGTTTAAACTTACAATAATGCTTTTACACATACTAGAAGGTTACAGCTATCATATGCAATGATTTAATCAACAATTTTTTCGGTTTAACTGACTCAGACGTTAGTTTAAAAAAGTGGTTAAAATTTCACCTTAGTAACAATTGAGATATCTGTGCGGTTTTCTATTTTAATTGAAATCTGAAAAAACCCACTTAGAGGACTTGGAAAAATACAACTTTTGGCGTTTTGAACGTACAATTCGGACCATTTATCCCGAGTTATTGAATCCCAAACTTGATCAATGGTTCTCGGGAAACGATCAGCAAGATAACGAAAAAGAAAATACCGACAAGCAGGTACGATTCAACCTCTAGCCACATATTATAATCTGCTATACTCCGCTATACTCAGCCATGCCCTCCCCTCGGAATCACAGCGCCGAGAGCCTTTTCCGCGCACATTCTCTCTTCTATTTGATTTAATTGTTGACAAGATATGAAGGGTAGGTGTGTTGAAAAATATCTGAACAGTATTTTTTTTTTCGTTATATTGTTGTTCATTTGCCTAAAATCAAGTTTGGGATTCAATAACTCGGGATTAAATGGTCCGAATTGAACGTTCAAAACACCAAGAGTTGTGTTTTCCCAAGTCCTTTAAGTAGGTTTTTACAGATTCCAATTAAAATAAAAAACCACACAGATATCTTAATTGTTACTAAGGTAAAATTTGAACCACTTTTTTAAACTAACGTCTAAGCCAGTTAAAACGAAACATTTGTCGATTAAATCATTGCATATGATAGTTGTAACCTTCTAGTATGTGTTAAAACATTATTATAAGTTTGAAAAAAAATTTGTGGCATATGTCTTTATTCTCACAATATCTATTTCATTTACCTAATGTTTGCTAACAATTAGATTACTCAGCAACTAAATAAGATATCGAAACCACATTTATTGCATTCAGTTAGTGAATAAATAACCTATTATGAGACAAGTAATGATTTACAATGCTTCATAATTACATTAGTATTTTGCGTCCGAAAAACATCTGTTTTTTCAATTTTTTTTTACTTATTCATCCGCTGTGGCTGCAGGAATGGGAATTTTCACATTTTGAACCACGGAATTTTATAGAAAATTTCACGCTTTATTACTTTGTATCCATACATATGTATGATAAACTCAATACTTTTCGAGTAAAATTCGAGAACATGTTGAAAAACAGGCACATTTTTGGTTGTTTTGGCTATAAACTATTGTGCAATTAGCACAGCCTAAAAACCGGTGGAGACAACGGATTATTATTAACCATGATATTTTTGAGGGATTCTGTTAAAAATCTCGCCTACTGCTTTCACATCCATGTTTTGATAGTTTTTGGGCTAACCCGACTGAACTAAAGTAAATAATTACCTCACAATCATATCATATCCACATTTTGGACATTTTAAAACAGGTCGATAATCGTTATTAGTAACAATCTCGTTATCAGTCACATCTGCCGGTCTATCTTGCAATCTATTTCCCAAACTCTCATCTATTAATCGCATTCTTTGAACGACCTTTTGAAACACTTCTTTGTATTTAGCTACTTGATCGACTCTTACTGATTCTGGATCTTTTAAACCTTCACATATCAACTTCAAATCGTTCTCGAATTCGGCTCTGAGAGTCGGTTTTGCTAAAGATACTTCCAATCCCACATTATTGTATCTGAAAAAAAAACAACAAGTTAAAAGCTAGCTCCTAGCTGTAAGAGTGATTAATCTGACAGCTAAGAGTATAGTATAGGGACATAACTTATAGGGACATAACTTATTAAAAATAAGTTTATTTTGTTTGTTATTGTAAGTGTTGATAATCACAAATATCGAAGAAAATATAAATTTTGTGAAAAATCTTTTTACATCACAAATTTCACTCCAACTTAAACTATAATTTGAAAATATTTTGAAATATACAGGGTGTTCCAATAAAGTATGGCGTATCAAAGTTATATTTTTTCTTATGGAACAACCTATATTTTATTGCATTTTCTGATTGCCCCTAAAAAATATAAAACTCCTTCATAATGGTTCCCTATACCTAAATAAAGAGGGTTCTGAGTCTTTGAGGACTTATACAATCAAAGACTCTTCTGGGTGACTACAACCTGTTGAGATCAAAAGAATGCATAAGTCAAAGTAAAACTGCGCTAAGAGTTTTGACAGGGATCCTATCGGGACATTGTCGCCTGAATGGGCACCTGAAAAAGCTCAAAATAGTGGAGGAAGAAGAATGCAGATTTTGTGGAATGGAAGAAGAAACCTCCATCCACATACTTTCCAACTGCACAGCACTCCAGAATCCTAGAGCACAGCACCTGGGAGATTACTGGATAGAAGAGGAACATTTACCTAAGTTGAAGCCTGCAGACATCCTAAAATTCCTCCGGGAAACAGGACTAAAGGAACTACTAGTTTCTGAGACTCTCCTCAGAAACTGAGTAGAAGTAAGGGGGCACAATAGATCTTTTAGGTCTCAGTGAATGTCACCCCAAAAATCACACATACATACATACATATGATGACTTATTTAGAAATGTGAACATTTCGAAAAAAATTAATAACTCACTGATATAACAAGTTCTAAGCAAATATTCTCTTACATCTAAATAGTTGGACATTGGTTTGAATGTATTCCACGATTGAGTACTAAATATATCTTTACAGGGTGTTCATTCAATGTGCAGTATCAGGCTCACTTTAAATGGAGCACCCTCTATTTTAATAATTCATCCTATCCAAAATAATTTCCTCTTTTGAATGCTATAAGGGTGTCCTATACCTAGGTATTTATTATACTTTCCGTGCAATTTACAATTTTCTTAAATTTTATGATAAATCGATTTTAAAACATCGGCAATTCTCTCCAAATTTCAAACTAATGATCTTGGCATAATTGTTGTAAGAAACTAAATAGATCACGTTTTAAGCCTTCAGAAAATATAGGGTTTTGCTTCCCTATACCGAGTGGTTAAAAAGATATAGCCACTCTCACAGAAAAATCACTAAACACTTAGACATTTTATGAAATAACAAAAAACAAAAAAGTGTCACACAATGCAGGTGTTATGTTGAAGATTGGTTTAATTGTTATTATTTAGAACATTAAAATACAACATGAATAAAAACGGAACTAGCAACAAACAACTAAAAGTAATAAACTTTGTGTTTTTTGTTATTTCATAAAATGTCTAAGTGGATAGTGATTTTTCTGTGAGAGTGGCTTTATCTTTTTAACCACTCGGTATAGGATAGCAGAACCCTATATTTTCTGAATATTTAGTTTCTTACAACTATGCAAAGATCATTAGTTTGAAATTTAGAGAGAATTGCAGATGTTTTAAAATCGATTTAGCATACAATTTAAGAAATTTGTAAATTGCACGTAAAGTATAATACCTGGGTATTTAGGACACCCTTATACCATTTGAAAGATGACGTATTTTTTAAAAATGATGAATTATTCCATTTAAAATAAGCCCGATACTGCACACTGAATGATATAATAAGGAAACTGAAAATTCTGAACACCCTGTAAAGAGATATTTAGTACTCAATTGTGAAATACATTCAACGAATGTCCAACTATTTATGTAAGAGAAAATTTGCTAGAATTTGTTATATCATTGAGTTATTTTTTTTTTTCTTCGAAATGTTCACATTTTTAAATAAGTCATCATAACTCAGAACCCTCTGTATTTAGGTATAGGGAACCATTATGAAGGAGTATTATATTTTTTATGGGCAATCAGATTATGCAATAAAATATAGGGTGTTCCATAAGAAAAAATATAGCTTTGATACGCCATACTTTATTGGAACACCCTGTATATTTCAAAATATTTTCAAATTATAGTTTAAGTTGGAATGAAATCTGTGGTGTAAAAAGATTTTTCACATAATTTATATTTTCATCGATATTTGTCTGGTCCCGGACTTTTGCCGAACTCTATAAGCAGAACACAGAAGTAAACAAAAAGTTAAAATTCCTTCATTATTGGTTTTAATTTTTTTTCTCCCCTCATATCGTTACTCAACAATCACCTAGTCGAATCCATAGGCAACTAAACTTATCCTACACTCGCAGAAAATGAGTTTTGTCATATTTACCCTTCAACGAGTCCCATTCCTAGCGTTGCAGGAAGAAAATATATATTTTCATGAAGTCCAACATAATCTCTACATTTAATCTTATCGATATGATCAGCATGTGTAGCATCTGTACCAATTCCATGTTTTTCCATCAGTGCTATTAAATCAGCTTCTGTAAGAAGCTTAGGAGCTGCAGTAGAACTTTCAATCTAAAACAATAAACAGGGTGATTCATTAAGAATGTCCAATCTCTGAACTGTAGATTCTAGACCTCAAAATATGATGATTCTGTTCAACATGCCTTATGCAAATATTGCTAGTTTCCGAGTTCAAAGTTTAAATTTAAATTTTGATTTTCGCAATAATTTTTTGTTTTCACAATTTCTCTTTGAAAATTGGTAATTTTACGTTTTTTGGCATGAGGAATCATAATTTGCACTCTAATTTAACATTGCTAATAGAAGGCGCTAGTTACACTTGTTTGTGTTAATTAAATCAAAGTAAACTTTTTTTGGGCTAAACTTACAACTAAAATAATAAAAAAATATTGAAAAGCGTTAAATTCTACAAAAAAAAGTTACTCTTCTTTGATTCGTGTAACTCAATCGGTTATCGAGTTATATTTGCTTCTAAAAAGTTCAATAAATTTTAATTTTTTGATAAAAAATTTTAATTTTTTGATATAAAATTTTATTATTCCTTAAAATATGTAACAATAACAAATTTGTAAACAAAAATAAAAAACTTCAATGCAAATGCTCAAAATGCCAACCATTTACTTCAATATTCTTTATGATCCGCTTTCGTAAAGACCTCTTACTATCAAAATCACATTCGTGAATTAAGCAGCGGTTTAATTTTTCGTTTTCTTTTCAAGTAGGCTTGTGTCGCAATTAGACAGTTTGTGTAGAGTTTAATTTTTCGTTTTTGTTAAGTAGGCTTATGCCACTTTTAGACAGTTTGTGTAGAAGCAAAAATTGGATAATAATAAAAATAAGTAATACATTAGTATACCATTTATTAACAATTTAGTAATTAACAAGTGTAATAGTTATTTATCAAATAATGCCTAGGCATAACGATTTTTCCAATAATGAGATGCGCGTGTGTTTGCTCAGTCAAATTATAGTGGTCCAGCTGCGGCTCGAAGATATTCACAATTATACCCAAATCGAAGGTAACCCTATTACAAACTGTACCGAAATCTTTACAACCGCTTAGGTGAAACGGGGTCTTTACGCTCTAAAACTGAGCATGGTGCTACAAAAAAAATCACTGCCGATGAAGAAGATGAAATTTTAATTTGTGTTACGGAGAATCCAGATATCAGTACTCGCCGAATAAGTCTGCAAACAGGTATAAACCAATCATCTATTTTTAGAATACTGAAGAGGGATAAATTGCATCCATATGATTACACTCCTGTTCAGAATTTATTACCTCAACATTTACCTGAGCGTTTACAATTTGCCCATTTTTTGCAAGATAAACAAAATGTTAACCCAGATTTTCTGGATACAATTCTTTTTACTGATGAGGCAACATTTACCAGACGAGGAATATTTAATTATAAAAATAATCATTTGTGGGATTCTGCAAATCCACATGCTATGAGGGAAACACATTTTCAGCACAAGTTTAAGGTTAACATTTGGTGTGGTGTAATATGTGGGTATTTAATAGGTCCTTTTGAACTGCCAACCAATTTAAATGGACCTCTTTATTTAGATTTTCTTCAAGAACATTTACACGAATTACTAGAGGATATACCTCTCGCTTTAAGACAAAATATGTGGTTTTTGCACCACCACATTATTCTTTACAAGTTCGTCAATACTTAAACGAACAGTTTCCGCATCGATGGATTGGTCGTGGAAGTGAGTTTGCTTGGCCACCAAGAGGCCCTGATTTCAATCCTTTGGATTTTTCAATTTGGTCACAAATGAAGGTATTAGTTTACAAAGAAAAAATTACTTCTATTCCACAACTGCGACGGAAAATAGAAGAAGTCGAGGATGTAATTAAAAATAATAGACAAGGATTATTTGATATTGAATGAATGAATGAATGAATGAATGCCTAGGCATTATTTGATAAATAACTATTACACTTGTTAATTACTAAATTGTTAATAAATGGTATACTAATGTATTACTTATTTTCATTATTATCCAATTTTTGCTTCTACACAAACTGTCTAAAAGTGGCATAAGCCTACTTAACAAAAACGAAAAATTAAACTCTACACAAACTGTCTAATTGCGACACAAGCCTACTTGAAAAGAAAACGAAAAATTAAACCACGGCTTAATTCTCGAATGTGATTTTGATAGTAAGAGGTCTTTACGAAAGCGGATCATAAAGAATATTGAAGTAAATGGTGGGCATTTTGAGCATTTGCTTTGAAGTTTTTTATTTTTATTTACAAATTTGTTATTGTTACATATTTAGGGAATAATTAAATTTTTTGTAAAAAAATTAAAATTTATTGAACTTTTTAGAAACAAATAACTCGATAACCGATTGAGTTACACGAATCAAAGAAGAGTAACTTTTTTTTGTAGAATTTAACGCTTTTTGATATATTTTTTTATTATTTTAGTTGTAAGTTTAGCCCCAAAAAAGTTTACTTTGATTCAATTAACACTAACAAGTGTAACTAGCGCCCTCTATTAGCAATGTTAAATTAGTGTGCATATTATGATTCCTCATGCCAAAAAACGTAAAATTGCCAATTTTTAAAGAGAAATTGTGAAAACATAAAAAATTATCGCGAAAATCAAAATTTTAATTTAAACTTTGAACACTCCGTATCTCGGAAACTAGCAATATTTGCATAAGGCATGTTGAGCAGAATCATCATATTTTGAGGTCTAGAATCTACAGTTCAGATATTGGACATTCTTAATAAATCACCCTGTATAATCAACTTTGTGTTTTTTAACATTAGAACTTTTTCTTACCATATCTAATATTGTTGGAGTAAAAGTATCACCCACTCTGTAACTGTTTATCTCTTTGGCATTCCATTTTTCATAAATATAAACATCTAGATAATTTTTTTCTAAAATGATGAGTCCTTTGGCTGTAAACTTTTCTTCTGCTATATCAACGGTCACTGTTGTTTCAAATCCTTTAGCATCTTTATGTACACAAGCTAAAAAGTGCCTAACTATGTATTCATATAGTCTTTTATCATTACCATCTAGACTGTTAGTATACTTTAGGGGATGTATAGGAGGATGGGCCTAAAATAAATAAATACAGTTACATAATTCCAAGAGATGGCTGAGAGACCTTGGTCATCATGTTTTAAAAAGTTACCTGATCTGATTTTTTGCCTTGTCTTGGATTAGGCCCATTCTCGTCCAAGATTCTTTGTGCAAAAGCACCCCAACTATTATCGGTGATTTGTTGCTGAACCAAATTATTCAGATCTAATTCTTTTGGGAAAATATTTGTCTCTGTACGGGGGTAACTTATGAATCCCTTACTATATAAGCGTTCTGCTATTTGCATAGTATCTTTAGCGTTGATTCTTAGTTTACGCGATACATTTTTTTCCATTTCCTAAAACCACTTTTCTTACAATTTCCAACACAAAAGCTTCAAATATTATATGTTTACTCTCTTCCATAAAGAATAATAAGACTTACAACTGTATCCAGAGGTAAAGGTCTCCATTTACTCTTCTCTTTACTTTCTACACTTTCAACTTTGGTTAGTGGATTTTCTCGACATACATCTAATATAGCTTCACAAGCATTTTTATCAAAAAGTCTGTCTCTTTTCCAACTAAAATCTGTTGTCAATCCCTCAACTGTGTGAGACACTGTCAACAGAAATAAACTATGAAGCAAAAATGAATTATAACTAGATTTTCTGTTAAAACTTTCATTTAAACTCTTACTTTTTATTCTCCAAAAAGGTTCAGCAATAAAATTTTCTATGGCTTGGTAACGCTCCACTACAAATCCGAGAGTTGGGAACTGACACGATCCATAGCTGATTAATTTGTCTGAAAGTTGTTGTGGGAATACTTTTTGAAACCTCAATGTTTGTAATCTCGTAAATGCAGCTCCTAAATTTAAAAAATTTCATATATGGATACTCATTTCTAGTTTCATCTTACCTGTCCTCAAATCTAATTCCTGTCTTACATCCACTGCATCACTTACATTTTTATTTGGCTGTCCTAATGTACGTAGTGCTCGTTGAATTGAAGCCCCAGTTATTTCGGAAAATTTTGCCCTATATAATATAATATTGGGTTTAACATCTGTACATACTTTTATAATTTCAAATCCAATATTTTCCCCTTCTCTATCACAATCTGTCCATATTATTAGTCCATCACATGTTCGGATTTCCCTCTCCAACGTTTTCTATTAAACAAATATTGTACTTAATAAATAAAATTTGTATTTTGGCTTTACTGACTTACTTTTATATTTTGATAATTCTCGGAACAAGTTTTTACTATAGGAGCATCAAATAGAGAAATGGGGTTACAGCTTTGCCAGTTTCTAAATGGTCCAGTAAATTCATAATTTAATAAATGTCCAGAAACAGAAGTCATAACCATATGAACTTGATTACCAAGTACAGTACAATTAAATTCATATATTTTATTGTACTGGGATAAACCTTCCCTCTAAAAAAACAATGTTAAAATTAAAAGTGAAACTCTTCAATGCAATAATATTAGTAACAGGGAACAGTAATATTCAATACATAATATATGCACTTATTCAGGAAGAATTCTCCTCTATACAACTGTAACTCACTCTTGTTGAATTTCCTCTAGACAACAATTGGGCAATATTTTTAGCAGCATCATTTTTTTCGGCAACATTTAAATATTTCATTGTACGCTGTTTAACTTCTGTACTGTAACATTTCAAATTAAATGCAAATTTCACACGTCTTAAGACTTTTATTAAAACCATTGAATCTTACATTATTATTAAAAATAACTATAACAAATATTTTAAAACGAAAACGAATTTTAAATTCTAGTTTAGGTTATCTGTCAACAATTTACTTTCTTCTTTTCGATCAATCTTGTGAACGTGTTACACCATCTCGATTAATTGAATTAAAGTATGCGAGAAGTAAACTTTTTTTGGCATTATTGATTGAATAGTGATATTTAAAAAGAGCATTTTTCTTGATTATTCTTATTTAACATTGTAAATAAGACCCACTTTAGCAATATACTAAAAAAGAAGTAGTATTTGAACTTTGGAGTCTTATGTCTAGTCTCCATGGATTGAAGTTTATGTCCGTCAGATGTATGTCAATTTATGAAATGTTAGAGCTGAAAGAGGCGAAAGAGCTGATGTGTAGGACTTTTTTTATTGGTAATCTATGGTAGGATATTGTGGAATATTTGGTAAAATAGTTCGTTTATAAAATAGATAAAGATGGGAATTTTAGATAAAATATCAGAAATAGAAAAGGAGATATCAAGAACACAAAAAAATAAAGGTACCTACTAATGCGGGTATTTTGAAACACTATTTCTAACCTCTGTTTTGTAGCCACCGAGTACCATTTAGGTCTTTTAAAAGCAAAATTAGCAAAATATAGATCACAACTGTTAGAGCCATCCAAAAAATCGGAAAAAGGTGAAGGATTTGATGTTTTAAAAAGTGGAGACGCTAGAGTTGCGCTCATAGGATTCCCGTCTGTGGGTAAAGTAAGTTTATTTTTATAAGCTTGTTTAAGTTGGATGAATGACAATAATGTACAAGAAAATTCAATTTTTATTGTAATCTAAATAAATTTTTTTAGTCTACATTGCTTTCAACTTTAACCAAAACCGAAAGTGAAGCTGCTTCTTACGAATTTACTACACTAACATGTATCCCAGGCGTAATCGATTATAATGGAGCCAATATTCAACTTTTAGATTTGCCTGGTATCATAGAAGGAGCTTCTCAGGGAAAAGGAAGAGGTTTGTCTGGGTAACTGCAAAATTTAGATTTTCCACAATTTCATTTTATTATTTATTACAGGACGTCAAGTAATAGCAGTTGCTAGAACAGCCGATTTAGTTCTTATGATGTTGGATGCAACTAAAAAAGATGTTCATAGGTCTTTATTGGAAAGAGAACTGGAAAGTGTGGGTATAAGACTCAACAAACAGAAACCGAATATTTATTTCAAAGTAATAATATAAATTGGACTGTATTTTGTACATCAATCATATAAATTTGTTTCAGATTAAAAAAGGAGGAGGTTTGTCCTTCAATTCAACCTGTGTATTAACAAAAATAGATGAAAAATTAGTACAGTTGATCTTGCATGAATACAAAATCTTCAATGCTGAAGTTTTGTTCAGAGAAGATTGTACTGCTGATGAGTTAATAGACGTAATTTGCGCCAATCGAGTCTATTTGCCTTGTCTTTATGTTTACAACAAAATTGATCAGATTTCTATTGAAGAAGTAGATAGAATAGCTCGACAGCCTAACAGTGTAGTTGTAAGGTAAGTATTAACACAATATAATAATATTCTTGCTTCAATATAACTTTTCAATATTTTCTTTCAGTTGTAATATGAAATTGAACCTTGATTACCTTCTAACAACATTATGGGAATACCTTAGTTTAATTAGAGTTTATACAAAAAAACCAGGACAGCCACCAGATTTTAATGATGGTCTCATCCTTAGGAAAGGTGTTACAGTAGAACATGTATGTCATGCAATTCATAGGACCTTAGCTGCCCAATTTAAATATGGCCTTGTTTGGGGTACAAGCACAAAGTACTCACCTCAACGTGTAGGCTGCAGCCACATAATGCATGATGAGGATGTCATTCAAGTTGTTAAAAAATAAAATGCTTTTTATTATGCAGTTATTGATATTAAATTAATTTTTCAAAGTACTACTGAGCTTTATTAACAATAAACCATTTGGCTTTGTGAATCAAGCTATCAGTCTATACCCAGATAAAAGCTTTAAACAGTCAATTGAAATTCTGAACCTGAATTAAGATTTAAGTAAGATTATAAATATGGTAGGTAAGCCGACTATGTCGTCTCTCTGTGCGCTGCACGAACTTAGAATTCAAGTTCGTGGTGCGTTGACATCACGTGACATGTTTGGAGGCGTGGTGAAATATAAAATTGAAGATTGATTTTGATTTTCTTACCTATAAATTATCAAATCCTTCTAATTTTTGCGCGAATAAGTTTTGTAAAGGCCATTTTTTTATATAAATATTCTCCTTTCACGCATGCTTGCAACTACGTTGATTTCATATAATTTCCATTCTACTTTTGATTCTGTGTTTGTAGAGGCCTGTCGTTTATGTCAAATGCAAATGTCAATTTAAAAAAACGTCATTCGTGTTATGTGCGACATCATTTTTCACAAAAACATCAATATATTTTTCGGAAATTTCACCACAAATTAAAGAGTTTCTTTAGATAGTCCTAAATATCTTTCGACAAAATGTCGTTAAATACGGCTCATTTAAACGGGGGAGTACTAATTCATAATGGAGAACAGTAAGTACCTATGATAATGAATGCATCATCATTTTTTTACCCATTTTTTTGTTAGGATTCTGCTGTATTCCGATGCTGTTGGATTAGAATGGAACGGTCAACAAATTAGTTCATTTCAAGGTGTAAAAAAGGGTTCCATTTATTTAACGACACATAGAGTGATCTTCTTAAACAAATGTTCCGGAGATGAAATGCTTAGTTTTAGCTTTCCTTTCATAACTCTGAGTGAGGTACGAAAATTGTTACACCGAATATTATATAGTTGCCATACCTTAATGTTATATAATATCTTCAGGTAGATATTGAACAACCAGTTTTTGGTGCCAATTGCATAAAAGGGAAAGTTAGAGCTCAACCTAATGGCAATTGGATTGGTGAGGCGAAATTCAAAATCACCTTCAAACATGGTGGGGCTATTGATTTTGGTCAGGCAATGCTTAGGGCAGCACATCTTGGTAAGTACATATTTTTTATACACTCGTTTATACACTTTCTATAAACTACTTACATTTTTTATCTAAATTGCTCAAGATTTGTTACTCAATTAATTCTATTTAATAAACTATTGTAGAATAAACAAAAAATATAACAAGCTCATTGACAGTAAAATTGTAATCTCTTAAATAATATTTTTATGTAATCTTAATGCAGTATTTTATTAAATCAACTTCAATATGCTTGTGCCATGGAAACTTTATCAGGATGTTATTAAGAATGTATCAGGCAGTTTATCTATATTAATTTCATAATTTAAATAATTAAAGTTATTTTTCACCCAAACTAAACTTAATTTATGGTATATAGTAAACATTTTAGAGGTTGGTTAGGTAAATATAGGGTACATAAGTACTGCTACATCTATTAAGAGTTGACAGAGACAGAGGTAGACATACTGCGTATTTGAGTTATCAAAAAAGTTTCTTTACAAACAAAGTAATTAGGTATAATAAATAAGTTGAATTAGTATCTTATACATTTTTTTATTCATATTAACTGCAGCTATAAACTTCAATATATCTGGAGATGGTATGTAATTCTCCTTTTGTTTTTCAATTAAAAATCAATGTAGTAACTTTTCAAATGTGCATTTTTTTGTTCTTCCTAGCCTCAAGAGGCGGTATGCAGGCTCCACCACCATATGTACCCCCTCAAACACAATGGTATGCAGCTCCACCTCCAGCCTATGCACCACCACCACAAGGTAATAATAGCCTTTAATGCACTCTATGGAAAACTATACTAGAAATTTATCAAATGATGTTAACTATGTCCCTTTTTTTAGGTTATTATGGCTGGTCACCACCCACAAATGTATTTCCCCAACAACCTCCATCTGATGGTGTCTTTATGACAGATGCTCCACCACCATATCCTGGTATAATACCAGGCTATCAAGCAAATGGATATGGACCACCACAAGGTCCTCCTAGTCCCGCAGCAGCTGGATATGGTGCATATCCACAGGGATATCCACAAGGAGGTCCTCCGGCTTATCCTGGTGGATCTGCTGGTTATGCTCCACAGGGAGCTGGTGGATTCCAACAACCACAATTTACTAATGCTGCTGGTGAGTAAGCTTCAGCTGAATAAGATTTTATGGTGTGTTTGAATTTGTTGTATTTTTTTTCAAATTTCATTAAAACGTTAAAATTTGAAATGTTAAATTTATTGACTGTAGGAAAATAATACAACTTTTTTGTATGCTTAATTACAGTTTACTGTAAATTGTCGAATTTAGTAAAGCATTTTAGCAGTAGGTATAAAAGAATAATAGATTTTATATTATTATATTGTCTTTATCATATGCCTAAATCTTGAATATTTTTGTCAACTTCAATGCACAAGGGCTAGTTTCCCAAATTGTTATTTATTTTGATACAATTAGAATTTGGTCAGTTTGCATTGTTCAATAAAAATGCTAAATAAAATGCTTTATCAGTGTTTAAAGTTAATTTGCCACACTCAAGCCAGTATTGCTCTGTAAAAGTTCAATCCAATGTTACCAACTACACTCATATTTCTGTGAATTTGAGATTTTGTCAAAAAGTCAAATCACGCTCGTATATATAGATGAATCTTTTCGATCTCCGTTGAATTTTTTAGGCGCTATGGTGCCCTATAGGGGTGGGGCGATTCACGTAAATACTATTGCTCGACGCTATCAAAACCGTGATCAACCACATCAGTACCGTGCTCAAACTTTTCAGTATAGAAGTTATCAAAGACCTCAAGCTAGAAATAATCCCTATTGGTTTTTTCCACCTCGAAGACATGGTTAAATGATTATTAATTTTTTTTTTTAAATAAACTCACTTTTCCATCTACAGTTTTTATTTTTGAATATCTTAATTATTACAGCATTACATTGTTTATAATAAGGAAACGTTTATATGCATATTCGTACTTTTCTCTTGATTTCTTTGGCAATAATTCACCTGTAGCAGTGGCAATAATTCACCTGTAGCAGTATTTACTGCCTCAACCAGCTATGGAGGAGCTCGTGGAGGAGTCACAGAATTGGAAAATTCATCATCACTTACTATCATTTCACTTTCAAGAACAACAGATTATTTATGTACCAAGGCAGTAAAGTGATTCTTTATCGGACGAGTCTGCAATTATGAGACGAGCGAAGCGAGGCGAATAACAGGCGTGTCCGATAAAGACACTTTACTGACGTGGTGCACACAAAATTCTATCGCCAACTGTTCAGAATTCAGAATATAAGAAACCGATGTATATTTCATTGCATTTTATTATGACAAAGTAAACAGCACATATAGAACAAATTTACTTATTATTTGTTATATTTAAATTGGAGGTACACCCTGAAGCATTATAAAAGTTAATTCCTGAAGTCAAAGGAGTTCCAACAATAATTTTTTATAAATAAATCGCAAGAAAACTATTATGGAGCCGTAATGTCAAAGTCAAAATACTTTACCTGCCGCATATGTCACTTTACCTGCCGCAAATGCGGCAGATAAAGTAAAGGAAGGTAAACTGTTTGTTTACTTCCGGAAATCAATCTGATAATTTATGGCTTTACTGACGGTTGGCGATAAATTAAATTTATATGCGCCAAGTTTGACAATTCTACCTTTATACATTTCCATAGTAACCCACATAATTTTATTACAAATTTCAAAGCACCTTTATTTGTGAATGAAATTATCTGTTGTTTTAAACAATTTGTGGAAAAATAGTATGTTTACCTGGTAGGAAAAGCCACATTTTTCTACTGTGTGCTACTAATTCTCGGCTTGAGCTTGGACTTCGCAATCTTCGCAGTCGTCCAGGAATGTTAGGCTTTTTATACTATACTATTCCACTACATCTACACTTTAACATTACTAAGTAAACAATAGCTATTTGTGCATCAAGAGCAAAAAGTAGTACTTTGGCAGTCGAGACAGAAAATTGCCGAGACTACCAAAGGACTTTCTGCTCGAAATACACACAAGATTTTTTCTACGATCACACCAAAATAAAATTAATTTGTACTTAGCAGTTTCCAGATTGCAGTTTCGGGTACCTATGTACGTAGGCAACACTTATTACATCAATTTCAGATATTTCTAGATTTTCCTATTTCTCATTAAATTATTACGGAAAATACTGTTGGATGCTTTAACATATTAGAAAATCAACTAAAAATGTATTTATTCTACAGTTTATATTAAAATAACTACTCGCTCTCTTTTACCTATAAATAAAATTAGGCGTGCGGCAAAGTTACTTTCTGTTTAAGAGCGCCAATAATGTCAAATTATGACAGCTCGCGGAAAATGTCAACTTTGCGGTTAGATTTGAGTGTGCAAAAGCCAACTTTGGGTAGTGATCGTAGGAAAAGTTAATATCGCAACCGTTGATCGTTTCTGAACACTCTCCATGTATTTTCTATTTTCTTTATGAATGTTTTTAATTTTAGACGCCAAGGCTCATGAAGCGGCTCAATCAGCTTATTACGATCCGAACAGGCCCCAAATGGCATATGTTCCACCTCCAGCATACTATGTAAGTTGAAAACAACCCTAGTTATTTTCCGATTGTTATTTGTTTTTTTTTGTAATAATTTTGTACAAAATTATCATGAATGTGAAAAAAAAAGTGAATTTTATTATTGTATATTATACAGGGTGTTCCAATCTTACGACAAACTTCGGTATATGGGTTATTTTAAGAGATATCAAAAAATGTTATTAACAAAATCAGTAGATGAGCTGAAGGACCATATTTTGAAATTATATCGAACTATACAGAGTGCTGCATAACTCCGTTACAAACCAAACATATGATTTTTCAAATGGGAACCCCTGTTTATTATACCGAATTCGGATTGGTTACATTTTTTTGAAGCTTTTGATATGAGGCTTTGCCACGTTATACAGAGTCCTTCAAAAGATATGGACACGTTTATGTGAAAGTCGTAGGTAAATCAACGCTCTGTAGCTTGTTGTACGTTGAAGGAAAAAAAATGTATTTGGCCAAACAGAGTTTCGTAACATGATGCAATATCTCCGTATCCTATTAAATTTCAATTATATTCTTTCTTATATACAGGGTGAACGGAAACTCGTACCTGTCATTTTCTTTCTTATTTCAAATGGAACACCCTGTATTTTATAGCAAAAATAGAATCTTCGATTATGTAACTTTGTAGTAATATTTTATAATTTATTAAAACAAAAGACAAAACATTACAAAATAAAAGAACACAATATATAAAACACTATTCGAAAGAAATAACCATAGATGTAATCCGTGGTGTATCGCTACATGATCGCTACTCGTTGTTTCACCGCACCACTATGTATAGGACGAAGTTACATCACTGTCGGTGGCTTACGGGCAATTTAAGTAGCGCCCTCTTACCCGTAGAGGCGAAGGCTCATACGGTGGGCTGAATGCGGTGATGTAGATAGGTTGCATAACCCAATAGTGGTCGTTCTGCTACAACTTTAATTTTTGTCAAGAATTCCCTATGCCCAAAGTTTATAGAAACAGAGTTATCTGGTAATGTTTATTGTAAACTATTATTATTGACCTATTATGTGGAAGCAATAAACGTTGTATGTAACAAAAAATCCTAATTAATGATAAATTTTAATGAATAATTCATTCTAAACAAAACTAGCTACCAAAAGTATAATTCTAACCGTAATATTAAGATGAAGGTTCAAAGTGTTCACCGTTAACATCAATGCAATGCTGTAAGAGGGGGCCCAACTGATTGGCCAGCTGGGTCACCCGATTTAACAAAAGTATATTTATTTTTTTCGGGTCTTGTAAGGAATAAGTTTATAAAATCCCCGGCTATTAGAGATGACATGAAAAGGATAATAATTAGTGCGGCATTTCGATCTGCTAACGTTGAAATGCTGAGAAATGTTAGTCAATCATTTAAACTATTCTGCAGCATTGCATTGATGTTAACGGTGAACATTTTGAACCTTTAGTTCAATATTACGGTTGGGATACTTTTGGTGGCTAGTTTTGTTTAGAATAAATTGTTCATTAAAATTTATTATTAATTAGGATTTTTTGTTACATACAACGTTTAATGCTTTCACATAATAGGTCAGTAGTTATATTTTACAATAAATATTATAAAATAACTCTGTTTTTATAAACTTTGGGTATAGGGAATGCTTGACAAAAATTAAAGATACATAATCGAAGATTCTATTTTTGCTATAAAATACAGGGTGCTCCATTTAAAATAAGAAAGAAAATGACAGGTTCGAGTTTGCGTTCACCCTGTATACAAGAAAGAATATGATTGAAATTCAATAGAATACGGAGATATTGCATCATATTACAAAACTCTGTTTGACAAAATACATTTTTTTCTTAAACGTGCGACAAGCTACAGAGCGTTGATTTACCTACGATTTTCACATAAACGTATTCATATCTTTTGAAGGACTCTGTATAACGTGGCAAAGCCATATATGAAAAGCTTCAAAAAAATGTAACCAATCCGAATTCGGTATAATATACAGGGGTTCCCATTTTAAAAATCATGTTTGGTTTGTAACGGAGTTATGCAGCACTCTGTATAGTTCGATATAATTTCAAAATATGGACCTTCAGCACATCTGCTATTTTTGTTAATAACATTTTTTGATATCTCTTAAAATAACCCATATACCGAAGTTTGTCGTAAGATTGGTACACCATGTATGTGCAGTGGTTAGATTTTGTTTTTCGGGCCGGGATGGGAAACTCATGTTCGAATGGGTCCTTAACCAGTACCCAGACAGTGTTGGACTCATCTCCACCTTAAACTCGCTGTTTCTCCCGCCTTGGAATCACTACCCTACATACTTCAAGACAGGCGGCGGTCACTCACACACTCTCCGTCATCTTCTCCCCTTCTATCACTTCTACCTCTCACATTTCATGTCGCGTCCTTGTCTTTCCCTAATCATGCCCTCTACTACGCTACTTATCTCCATCCATTCCTCCTCGCCCCTCAACATAATCTCCACCATATTTTCCCAATACACCGCCTCTCCCAGTTTATTTTCCAACTTCTTTAAAACTTCCTCGTTCTTCCAACATCAAAACACATGTCCCACATCATCCTCCACTTCACATCTCTCGCACACTCCAGTTTCTCTTTTCCCAATCTTGTGGAGGTAACCCACTCTCGACCCATGCCCTGTGTGCACCTGCGTCAAGAAGTAGTTCACCTCCCCGAATTTCCTGTACACCCAATTTCTCCTGCTCCCAATCGCTCCTTTTAGCGCGCCCTCATACTCATCCCTCATCCTTCTCTCCATTTTCTCCATTTTCTCATCCATCCATTCCTTTACTTTCTCTCTGGTCGCACCCCTCCAGCGTTTCTGTCTGGCTCTAGCCATCAAGTCAAATGGATAGGACCTTGACAGCACCGCTGCTGACAGTCCACCCACTGTCTTATACGTCTGCAGTGGTTAGATTAGATTTGATGACTACATTTTCAGATCTATTGTAGTCCTCCCAACCTACTTCTCCCTCAACCTTTATTGGTAGACTTTACTTCCAATCTTCCATTATTATTAAAGCTATATCTTATGGCTGTTGCATAAATGGGTTGGCTCAATAAGTCATACGCTTTTAGCTTCTCAATAAATTTTTTATTATTCAGCACTGTGTATTTGGCTTGTGTTGTTGACTTTAAAGTAGTCGCCTTGTATAAAAATATGTGTAGTGTGTAGCACAATTATGGTAGTGGTATTTATGGCATCCATAATACTCATGAATACTCATCCTTTGTGTGCTATTTAACGTTCTAATAGCTCCCACTTGCTGTCTGTAACAGCCCTTTTGGGTCATGAGTTGAGACCCAAGTTTTTTCTGCCGGAGCTTTCAATGTAGCATTCTGAAAGTGAGTGTTTCATTATAGCCTTTGATCAAAATGTACTTGTGGGTACTTTGTTTCTTTGACAAAGGGAATCATCATAACACCTATACCTTGTTTTTAAACTAGCAGGAGCATTTTAAGAAAGGGTGTTCCGAAAGGGTGGTCTTCAGACTTTTCGAACTAATTGACAATTATGACAATTATTTGTTCGTAGAAGGAATTTCCAATCGATTGGAAATTTTTCAAACTCTGACATTCCGTTTGTGATTCGTTGAGTAAAACTTGATGTAAAAAAATTTACCATAATAAAATTTCATTTTTTCTCTTATTCTTTTGGGAATCAAACCACAATAATGTTTTTTATTTTTTATCTCGAAGTTTCGGTAGCGTTCCAGCTACCGTTGTCAAGATTAACTAGTAATAAAATTAATAAAATAATTTTTGGTCCCTATCTGACACAACGAAAAAATATGACAACTAGACAATCAATAATATTTTGAAGTTTAAGACTACAAAACTTTGTTGTCAAATTTTACTAAGGTTCATTCATAGTAGATCACACCTCTGGTAAAATGTGAAATAAAATATTTTATTTTATGACATTCTAACGATATGATAGTCTACTTACATGGAACATTTTGAAGCCAAAATAGTGAATAATCAAAAATTAAAACCAATTGTCTGGTGGAGATATGTAGACGACATTTTTGCAATATGGCCTTATGACTTAGTATCTCGAATGATTTTTTAATAAATATAAATGAAGGAGAAAAATCTATAAAATTTGAAATTGAAAATAACAATTTTTTACCATTTTTGGATATTCTTATCAATAAAACACCTACAGGGTATGAACCAAGTGTTTATCGTAAGCCAACACACACTAATAGGTATTTGAATTTTGAATCAAATCATGCTATACCTAAGCATTAAAAAAGGGGTAGTAAAATCTTTATACGATAGGGCCAGAATCATTTGTTCTAATGATAATCATTTCACAAAGGAGAAAACTCTACTGAAAAATTTTTGAAATGCCAATAATTACCCGGCAGAATTTGTAAATAAAGAAATCAAGAATATAGAGAAAGGCTCATTGTTAATACCCCATAATAATAACAATAATATTAATAATTCAGCTAACATAATTTTTAAAAACTTGACAATACCATATGTTAAGGGTTTATCAGAAAGAATTAAGAAAAATGGTAATCAATTTAATATTCGAACCAGCTTTAAATCTAACAATACTTTGAGATCTATCTTAACAAAAACGAAACCAAAAAATGAAGAACAATCTTCAAAAAATTGCATATATCAGATATCTTGTGAATGCGACAAATTCTATTTAGGTGAAACATCTAGACCATTGAAAGTCCGAATAAGTGAACATAAAAATACATCAAAGATAGGGAGTTCTTTAAGTCAGGTATTTGTAAACATGCTTGGGACGAGGGGCATAAAATTCAATGGGATTCGACAAAAATAATATTGAAAGAGCCCAATAATAAAAG
>CAJUYH010002236.1:122626-148960 GCA_910591685.1 Galerucella tenella | reverse complement strand
AATGTGTATAACAAATATATCCGTTACCCTTATCTAAAATATTATCAATATTTTATCAATACAACGACGACAACTTTGTAGGCTGACTGTATAACAATTTGCCATATTAACGACAGGGATCGAGTGTAGTGATCGTAAAACATAATGATTTTCTTTACGGAACAAGTTTGCAATTAAGCCATGAAAGCCTTGGATGGATAATACAACACTGAACACATCCAAGTATTAGACGATAATAAACCCTCTCAACATATTGCCTATCACCAGTTCAACGTATTAGGCATGTGCTTATGTTAGCACGTCAGTTTAATGTATAAATTATTGAAATATTGACAAATTGTCCGTGTAGTTATTAAGTACGATTCATGTCATGTCAGATTATTTACCGATAGTTGCACTTCACAAAACATCAAAGTAGTATAAATAATAATAATGTGTTGCATGCAATTTGGATCTATTATGTATTGTTATTAAAGGCTAGACAGGTAGGGAAGAATAAAAACTTTAAATACTGTAAGACGTAGCCGAGGTAATAATAGCTTATGATATCGAATAAATTGGAGGGTAGGGTTACGTGAGGGTTGTGTTGCTGAAAATATCCTGGATTCAAGTCCCGACGGTTTCCTTTTTTTAATATTCAGCTAATATATCAGAAGTGGGATTCGATCTACGAAATGTCCACATGAGGCTATGTTTGATGGACGTGTATGCGTCATGTTTGCTGGGAGAGTGAGATACGAGAGCTTATTTTCCTGACTCCAATCCTCCCACCACGTCAAATTTAGTAGTTGAGGTGCGCATGCGTCCAAGCAGCCCTTAACCTTCTATTCGATGTTACTGAATGTGAGCAGATTGGCACAGTTTGTAGGGTACTGAGCATACATCTCAGAGGTCGTAGGTTCGAAACCCGGCTAGGACTTGGTTTTTTTTTTAGTTTTTTATTTCTTATTTTCTGATATTTTTATACAGTTACACTTTGATCAACCGGGTTTGGGCCTGGGTTTTCCTCTTTTTTCTTAGTTTTCTATTTCTTATTTTTTTGATATTTTATACATAGCTACACTTCGATCAACCGAGTTTGGGCCTGGGTTTTCTTTTTTTTTAGTTTTCTATTTCTTATGTTCTGATATTTTTATACATAGTTACACTTTGATCAACCGGGTTTGGGCCTGGGTTTTCTTGTTTTTTTTTTAGTTTTCTATTTATTATTTTCTGATATTTACATATTTACTTCAATATTGTTATGTTACTACTAAATTTGGCAACGTTGGAATCGTGAGCGAGATACGCATAGGCGGAAGTTATAATCCCTATTTACCTAATTTGCAATAAAAATTTACCGATTTTAATGGAGCAATAACCGTTTTATCGAAATTAATGTTAAAACTAATTAATAGATGCGCAGGAGACATTTCTGTCACTTTCTGTCTTTCTTTGCGCTGCGCGAGAGAGCAGACCGAGTCAACGCTCGCAAATTTTGCCAAAATAATTTTCTTTTTGTGCGTGCCATCATATTTTTCAAACGTGCCATAGATTTGCCATCCCTGTTATAGTTAATCATTATTCGGTGAGGAACGCCATTGGATTTCTTCTTGTGAAGTATAGGGTGTGTATGTATGTGTGTATGTGTGATTTTGGGGTGACATTCACTGAGACCTAAAAGATCTATTGTGCCCCCTTACTTCTACTCAGTTTCTGAGGAGAGTCTCAGAAACTAGTAGTTCCTTTAGTCCTATTTCCCGGAGGAATTTTAGGATGTCTGCAGGCTTCAACTTAGGCAAATGTTCCTCTTCTATCCAGTAATCTCCCAGGTGCTGTGTTCTAGGATTCTGGAGTGCTGTGCAGTTGGAAAGTATGTGGATGGAGGTTTCTTCTTCCATTCCACAAAATCTGCATTCTTCTTCCTCCACTATTTTGAGCTTTTTCAGGTGCCCATTCAGGCGACAATGTCCCGTTAGGATCCCTGTCAAAACTCTTAGCGCAGTTTTACTTTGACTTATGCATTCTTTTGATCTCAACAGTTTGTAGTCACCCAGAAGAGTTTTTGATTGTATAAGTCCTACTAAATCTTCCCAATGGTCAGATCTTCTCTTTTTCTCGGTTTTACTTATTTCTTCCAATATTACATTGGGGCTGATTCCGCAAAAGGGTTCGGGCCCCCAGAAAGGTATTTCAGTCCCCCTCTTTGCTAGTTCATCTGCTATTTCATTTCCTTCTATTCCAGTGTGTCCTGGAATCCATAGTAAGGTAACTATGTTGTTCTCGCCTAGTTCATTGAGTTTGTCTAGGCATTCCCACACCATTTTGGAACTGATTACACAAGAGCTCAGTGCCTTAATGGCTGCTTGACTATCCGACATTATGATAATCCTTTGTCTTCTGTATCCTTTATCAATATTGAACTGGGCGCACTTTCTTATGGCGTGGATTTCCTCTTGAAAGATACTTGGGGTTTTTCCCAAGCTTTCAGAGTGTTTGGTTCCTGGCCCGAACACTCCTATCCCAGTTCCTTCTATTGCTTTTGAGCCGTCTGTGTACCATTGAATGGCATTCTTTCCAAGTCTGGTAATGGTATTTGGATCCCATTTCTTCTTGTTGCTCATTTCCGTAACGAGTTTCTTTGAAAAGTTATATTTTTTCATCATACCGTCTTGTGGCATGTCCCGGGTTGTCTGATTCCTAAGAAATGAGGAGGTGTTTTTTTTAATGATTATCTCTCTACTTAGTCTGTATCTTGTTCTTTCTGCAACACTTTCCACCACCAGATGTAAAGGGGTGAGGTTGAGAATCACTTCCATGGCTGCCGTTGGGCATGTTCTCATTGCTCCTGTAATGCATATACAGGCTAGTCCTTGAATTTTGGAGAGGTTTTCTCTCGTCGTCAATAGGCTAGTTCTACTACACCAGGCAATGGCTCCATAAGTGATGATTGGTCTCACTATGGCAGTGTACATCCAGCTTAGGATTTTTGGGTTACAGCCCCAGTTTGCTCCTGCCAGATTTCTGCACATCATTATAGCCATTTTTGCCTTGTATGTAATCTCCTTTTCGTGTTTGTTCCACAGGAGTTCACTGTCTAAAGTTAAACCTAGATACTTGACTTCTTGTCTCCATTCAATCTCGTTCCCATCAAGTTTTATGGTTTTGAGGTTGAGTTTTCTTTTCTTAGTGAAGGCTATCAGGATGGTTTTGGTGGGGTTGATGCTAAGTCCCACTTGCCTACACCAGCTATTTGTATAGTTCATACCCTTTTGTACAATATCGCAAAGGGTGTCTTCGAATGTTCCCCTGGCTGTTATGACAATATCGTCGGCATATCCTTGGCAGGATATACCGAGATCCGTCAAACCACCCAGGAGTTGGTCAACCGTCAGACTCCACATTAATGGGGATGCTACTCCTCCCTGTGGGCATCCTCTGGTAGTTCAGATGGAGACAATGTCTTTGCTCGTCCTCGTCTCTGCTATTCTTGTGGTGAGCAGTTCCGACATCCATTTGGATGTTGTGCTGTCTACACCTCTTCTGTTCAATGCTCTTCTGACTGCCTCATGTGGAGTATTGTCAAAAGCTCCTTCTATGTCCAAAAATGCACATACTACAGTTTCTTGGTTGTCTAGAGCACCTCGGATATCCTCCGTCAGTTGTACCAGTGCAGTCTCCGTAGATCTGCCTGCCCGGTAAGCATGCTGACATGGGTGGAGAGGTAGTCTCTCTAGGATTTCCGTTCTAATATGGTTATCAATAGCCTTTTCCATCGTTTTGAGTACAAACGATGTTAGACTAATTGGTCTAAAGGATTTGGGGTTTGTTGTGTCCCTTTTTCCAGTTTTTGGAATGAAGGTTACTATTGCCCTTATCCATGCTTCAGGTATATAACCCAGTTCTAGGCTGCTTCGACTAATTCTAATCAGATGCGGTAGAATTTCGTCTTGTCCTTTCGGGAGCAATGCTGGGAAAATTCCATCTGTTCCTGGTGCCTTGAAAGGTGAAAAGGTGTTCATGGCCCATTTCAACCTATCGTTACTACAAATGTGTTTGACCATTGTAATACTTTCTCTTGAAGGCCTATTGTGACCTTCGAGAGGATTATCTCCCCCATTTGGGGTACTCCCTGGAAAATGAGTTTCTAGTAAGAGTCGAACTCTTTCCTCCTCATTTTCGGTATATTCACCATCTGGCTTTCTCAAAGCCATATCTGTGTTGACCCTACTTTTCGCCATAACTTTGTAAAGTCTTGCCGCAGAAGTATAGGGTGGAAAAGGTATTAAACAAAATTAAACCGCTATATTCATCTGATCTGAAGAAAATATTCTACTTGGGCTTGAACAGATGTTGATTGAGGTGAGAAGATATTATTCACTCAAACTTGCGATGTCAACACGTTAAAGGTGTGCATTTCAAATACTTGCAATAAGATTTTGCTGTTTAATGTTATCAAGGGCTAACGATTGAGCAGTTTTCAAACAACAAAGATTTTATTTTTGAATATTGTTCATTCGAATGATGGATTTGTTTAATTTAGCTGTACCGCACTGTATAAAATAAATACAAGAGACATCAGGAATTTTGTTTGACAATGAAAATTGCGCAAGTTAGGGGAAACATAACAGGATTCCAAAATACTCAAAGGAAGTGATTTATTGTTTATATTCAACCAAATATACAAATTCAACATTTAAGTACATAATCCCTGTCTTGATTCATACTTAGCAAAAACGTTTTTAGAAAATCTGAGAAATTCACGGAAATTACTCTTTCGAAATGAATGAAGCATTAGAGGGATTAGTATCGTTTTTAGTTTGAAACGCTAAATAATTCCTGTAACGGACTTGATTCCCCGATATTCGTCGGTAGGTACACCGATTAATAATTCATTCCCGGCCACAATTCATCTCAGCCAACGTCGGTTGGTCCGCCATTTGTATTGGACATTAAATAGCTTTTACCGGCCATTGTTGCCGTCGCACTAATTCACGACGACGGTGTTGCTGATTGTTTGTCTCGAAGCAGATGCGTCTTTGTCAAATTTATGGTTGATGGTTATTAGCAATTAAAAGTGAAACGGTAATTGGAATTCCCGTATTATTGGATTTTGTCGCGTACATATATAGTACACTACCTTCCATGACATATTGTCGATTTTATGGATCGTCTATCATTATAGACGTGGATTTATTAAAATTTATCACAAAAAAACCAGCTTTAAAAATACAGATATGTTGAAAATTATAACAAATCGATCCTGATGAGTAAATTTGATTTTATGTCCATCTCACCTCAATTTTGCTCATATAAATTATTTTGCAAAAAGTTGAGGTAGTCCTGTCCCGTTGGACACAATGTGACATTGGAATTTAATGTTGATTATTTTCTACGTATCATTTCCAACCAATTAGAACGATCAAATTAGTTAAGTTACCTCGTATAATTTCGATTATTTTTTTCGCTTGCCAAAATCTGACATTTTGGTGGTTTTAACCAACAGCAATACATTAATTTTTTTTTTGATTTAATACAAATATACCCGCATCAACTACTAAGAGTTATTAGCAGGAGGACTTACACAAGTAGTATGTGTTAGAGATAATTTTTAAATTTTGTTATACAAATTAATGTCTTTGAAATATTTAATTAAAGCACTTGTGTCTTTGGTGAGCACATCCTTGAACACCGCACTTAAATTGTTCTGTCTTCTATATCTGGAAAATTCGGGACACTCTAAGATGATATGTTTTGTAGAAAGAGTAACATGGCAATGTATACATTCTGGTGCTGGTTCTTTGTTGAGGAGAATACATTAATTATTCTAGCCAATCATTCGGTATTAGACTGATAATTCTGCTTCCTCATCGATAATACCTTGTTTACATTGAAACGTCAAAATTTTACTTTGAATTTATCATTCTTGACAACTGAAAGTGCTTCGACGTTTATTGGAAAATGAACACAAACCGATTCAGTGCCATCACCCAAGAGAATATTGAACATTTAATACATTTAAAAAATGAAGCAAAATACTTTTAAATATTGTTGGAAAAAATAATCTTCCCAAATACAACTCGTTCTTCAAATTTTATCACATAATTTTTGGAACTTTAGTTCTTTACGTCAGATTATGTTTGAGCGACCGGGGATCGCGACGCAAAAGATCTGACCGTTACGTTATGTTACGTTGCTTCGTTATGTGCTTTGCTTGCGTGCGTGTGCTCTCTCCTGAGTCTCACTCTCGTTTACGAAGCAGCGATTCATATGCTTCGGCCGGGAATCGAACCCGGGCCGCCCTCGTGCAAGTCGAGCATTCTACCACTGAGGCCCGGTTTATCAATAGCCAATATTATCCGTCAGTTGAGTGAAGTCAGTTGAGTGAAAGCGGTTTATCAACTCATTTTTATTCTCTAGTCTGTTAACTAACAGATAAAGAAAGTTGGCAATGCTGACGAATAAATGTAAGCAATCTCATTGGTTGTTACAAGAATAAGGTCACGTCACATGAATTAATATTTTTGTTAGGTTATTGGTGAATGTTTATCCAAAGGTTTATGTGTTTTTATTTTTATTTCTTGAAGAGTTTTTAGTTGTTGATGAATCTGAATATTTCGAATGATTATATTCTGGATAGCGGCGAGGACGAGGATATTGTGCAAGTTATTGTACGAAAGAAGGCCTTATACAGTTAGGAAAGAGTGGACAACTTCGAAAAGTGGTATGACAAGAGAGACTGTTCTATCAATATTAGAACTGATTGAGGATTCACTTGAATGTCGAACTGCTGCTTTACCCTGCATCCAAGCCTCCTCTTTCGATTTCCAGGTTGCCCCATCCGTTTTTTATTTTCTATTACATTTTTATGTTTATTTGCAATTTTTAGAAGCAAATTTCTCTGCTCAGCTGTGAAATTGCATCCCCTCTTCTTAGTAGTAGGTACTAGTACTTTCCATTTTTCACTTTGCTCAAAACCCAAGTAAATTTGACACAACACCACAACGAAATCAAAACACAACAACTCTACCGAATAAAGTGAGGTTATGTAATAAACCTCAACCTCCAGATATCGACCTATCCGCCAGTTGAAACTGAAAGATAAATATTTGACATTTTATCTGCCAGATAAAGTTATCCTGTGGTTGATAAACCGACCTTTCCAAAATAACTGGTAGTTAAGCATTAACTGACGGATAAATTGCTATTGATAAACCGGGCCTGAACCACCGATGCTATATTAAAATTCTATGCAAAGCTGGTATTCGCAGTGCTGGTGATCTACTTGAATTTGTTCAGATACTATTATTTCCATAATTTTTTTGTTCAGATAACTTTTTACTATTATTTCCATATTTTTTTTAACAATAAAAAAAAACTTCTTCACGGGAATCGAACCCGGGTCTACCGCGTGGGAGTCTGGATTGTTTACTACTCGACCACCGAGAGATATGCAAATTGTTCATTTATAACGTCAGATGTATTACATAATTTTTGCTTAGAAGGAACTAAAGTTCCTACCGTGTGTCCCGCGACACGTTCTACCTTTTTCTACCTTTTTTATTTTCATCACTCAAGCTTGTTTATTTGAGGTGAAAGCATTCAAACAAACCGAATTTAGACAAAATCACTTATCCTAGCGGACTCGTGATTTTATCAATCGGTCTGTTTCCATATTTAAGCCAAATAAACAAGTTTTCTTGAAGAAGAAAAAATTATCGGAAGTAATTACACAAGTGCATCAAAAGTACCGATAATTTTTCATGAAAGCATGTTGTCTAATAACTGCATGAGTTTATTTTCATATTTAGGCGATAGTTCGATAACCTGCAGTGGCGCAGGAGGGTAATATTCGATAAAACTTGAAGCACTCGTGGTATTACCTTTGATAATATACTTTCGGTATAACCAGAAGTGACATGTATGTCAGACTATTTTCAATAAATTTCGATTCGTTACATCAATTAGTTGAAACTTAATAATTACTGTTAAATATTGGAATAAGCTGTCCTTAATTATCCATTCTGCACGTGAAGTAAAGTAATAGTAATTAATGTAAACGAAGAGTTGTTCAAGTGATATTTTATTATTGATAACCATTGGCAAATTCGAATCGTCTTAAATGATTAAATATGTATAATAGTCATTCTGTGGATAGAATTGAACTGTGCACGATTGTTTGAAATTTTCATGGGTTTTATTTTTTATTAAATACACAGTTCAAGTAAATTAAAGTATACGTATATTCTTTTATGAACTTTATAATTTCTATATAATTTTGATCAGTAATATACACCTTATAATTAAGAAACTACAAAACTTTTAACTTTTTTCAATAAAAATTTCAGCATGGCTTGTTCGAATTGTTTTAGAGCCAATAGAAAGAAAACAAGTCATTTTTTTTCAACCCATAATTATTCATTGGAATGAAACTTGGAAAATTGTAGGTACTTTACGGCCAATCAATAATGTATTTTTAAAATTCGTTTTAATGAAGGAATAGGAGTAGAGTTCAGACCTGAGGGGACGAAATACTGGGATGGAAAATTGGAAAAAAACTGTTTTGAATAATTGGAAGGGCATTTGCAGAAGGAAGTAGGCAGGACTTGAAAAAAATATTCTTATACAATGAAAACAATTTGATGTACCTATTATTTTTTAAAGTGGTGTCCATTTATAGAGTTAGATTTTAATCCATGATAAATTTTTAAATTTTGATTTTTAACTTTAGATGCCCATAAATACACTTGACGTTATAGAAAACTATAGTCTATATAGAAAGGACAAGGAGTAATAAATCATTCATTTAAGTAGATTTCATAGACGTACCAAAATGTATTTTAAGAGGGTATACCGTAAGGTATATTTTGTATTGAACAACCCAGGTTTCTTAGTAACATTATCGGGAATATTATTTTAAAAGAAAGTAGGTACATTAAATCAGTACATAGTATTAGTTCTTTGAGTGAAGTTGTATGAAGTTGTATGGTTTTCATAATATTGTAAACAGTTGGAATATATTTAAAACATTTGTTGAATGTTAATTGTGCAAGTACCAAACAATGTCGATAAGCCAAGGACCATCTAAACGACCAAAAACAGGTCCATTATCTTTAAATGAAAAAACTCTGATATTGAATTGTTATATATCATTGAAAAACAAGGATCCAAGTGCAAGTGTTGATGATATTGTGGAATTAACGGCTGCTATGTTGTGTGTTGCTAAATCAACAATTTATAGATTACTAAAAGAAAGCAAGAATGGAACTCTTCAACCCCCTAAAACTCCTTCAGGCCGAAAACCAATTGAGATCGATGAGTCATTAAAACAAAGACTAAGGCGTAAAGTCCATGGATTTTACTTACGAAAGGAAATTCCAACACTTGACAAAATTATGACATCAGTGCAAGAAGATACGGACTATCCAAAATTCTCCAGAATGACATTATGCAAACTTTTGAAAGATGTGGGTTTCAGATATACAAAACATAATAGAAAATCTCTCTTGATAGATAAATCGGAAATAGTTTTTTGGAGAAGAGACTATTTAAGAAGCATTCGACATGCCAGACAACAAAATTTGAAAATCTTCTACTTAGACGAAACATGGATAAATGCTGGATATACAGTTTCCAAATCTTGGCAAGATGAAAACATTAAAAGCGGAAGGCAGGCATTCGTGGAAGGTTTGTCGTTAGGTTTGCAGCCACCATCTGGAAAAGGAAAAAGACTTATCATTGTCCATGTTGGAAGTTCTGAAGGCTTTGTTGATGGTGGATTATTAACTTTTATTTCAAAACGCACGGGGGACTATCACGAAGATATGAATGGGGATGTCTTCGAGGAATGGTTTGTTCAAATGTTGGATCTGATTCCAAAAGGGGCTGTTATTGTTATGGACAACGCAAGTTACCATTCACGGTTACGAGAAGCATTGCCCACAAGTCGTTGGCGTAAAGCAGAGCTTTTGGAGTGGCTTATTTCGAAAAATATTAAGTTTCCAAAAGATCCACTAAGGAAAGAACTTTACAGAATTGCAAAAATGAACAAGAATAAATACAAAACCTACATTGTAGAAGAAATGGCTTCTTCTCGTGGTATATCAGTTCTTCGACTTCCCCCTTCCCATAGAATTAATATGGGCTCAGGTAAAGGGGGAAGTTGGAAAAAAATACTACTTTTAAAATAAACGATGTTGTGAAATTGTTTGAGAGTGCTGTAAGTCATGTTAGTCAGGAAAATTGGACAAACTGTATCGAGCATGTTATCAAAGTAGAGGCAAATATGTGGAAAATTGACAATATTTGTGATGATTTAATCGACCCTATTATTATTAATGTCAACAACGATTCTTCCTCTTCCGAGTCGGATATAGAATAAAATGTAAGTAATAAATGTATTCCAATAATTATTTCTTTTCATTTTTTATTATATTATAATTTAAAACATTGCGTTATTGCTTATCTGCTAATCCTTTAACAATGAAGAACCCCTAAACTTTGCTACAACTGAAACAAATACGGGGTCGATCTACCTGGTTTTTAGATTTACGGAAGAAATGTAATTTAAAGTAAGAGATTTATCAAAAATTTCATGGTGCTCCCTGTAAAGGTTTTGCATACTTAATTAGGGTTTATTACTCCTCGTACTTTTTGTACATACTATATAAATAATAATTTCCAATATTTCTCGGTTTTTTGCAATAAATCAGATTTAGATTTATTCAATAGTAATTAAATGGGCAAACAATTACGGAGATCAGTAGTGACACCTCCATTTTAAATGACACTCCTCCTTTGCTTTGGCATAGAGAGCAGTACATTTTGAATATTTCCCAGACAAAAATTGATCCACGCATGCGATGTCTTACATATCTCTTAAGGTCATGATGATTATGCTTGATGGGATTAAGATCAAGGTCTTCCATTTTTTTTTGGATAAGCAGAAAAGAAGAGCATTTCCGTAAGATATATGTTTTGTACTGTAAATATGCCTTTGTCAGTCAGGACAAGATCCATACGGGTATCAAGAGAAATTTTTTTCCAAAACCTCACTGAATCTCCCCTAAAGAAGCCAGACAGGACGAAGTGAAGGGAGAATAACGGTGTTCCCCAGCTGTAGACGTGTAAGTCAAGTCATCGTCTTCCATGAACAGCAGTTAATATGGATTCTTCGACTAAACTACAAGGTATCAAACCACTTTCCCCCAACCTCTATTGAAATGAAGAAGTGCTCATTCCTGAAGGCATTTTCTTCCTCTCGTAGAATAAATGTTGTTTCTATTACGCGCAGAGCATTACCATTATAGTTAGGAAAATACCTATTACAGATTCACATTGACGTTTTATGAAAATCTACGAGAAATGTCAAACTACACAAGTGATAAACAAATTATGTGTCAAAAGGGACAATAAACATTAATCTGGGTCATATTTCCAGGGTTGTTATGATTCATTTTCACATATAGTGGACGAAAAACCACATTCATTTTGGTAATAAAAATTCAACAAGGAATTTACAAAAATTTGTTTCAACATTAACAAACCAATAAATAGGTAATAATTTGATCAGTTTTTTATTACGTAGGTGGGTCATGGAATATAATCAGAGATAGATAGATAGATAGATAGATAGATAAATAGTTTATTTCCTTTTAAAATCTTTAAAATTTTATGGAAAGGGTGAGAACAATATATAAACCTGTTTACAATGATAAAATGAATATTAGTTATTCATTTATAATAAAGGCTCTGAGTTCTAGAGCATTCCAAATATAGCGAGCAATTGCTTCAGCTGAATTTATTGTAATAATATTCAGTGAATCAGCTGCAACATTAGTATCGGCTAGGTAATTTAAGGTGGATTGTTTCATACTACAATATATTGGACAATCAGAAAGTATGTGCTCAATCGTTTCTAACTTTTTCTGGTTACAAATTGTGCAGATTTCATTAGGGTTTATCTGATAGGTACAGCCTTTGTATGTAAACTTCAAGAGGATGTATTACATAACCGAAGTTGCGCGATAGTTCTTGTAATTTGGATGGGCATTTTTAGGCACAGTTATTCTTGTCGTGACGCAGATACTGTTAAATGTTTATAAATGGGAAGGAAGAATGAATGTTGGCAGAGAGAAATATCCAATTCTGGAAGTTAATTTTTAAATTTAAGTAAGAGAGGTTTTCTATTAATCTGTAAAAAGCGAAGGGAGAGATTATTCCAAGTAATATTGGTATCAATGAAAGTAAAAAGAGCTTTTACCTGAGCTGCCCAGTTGTACTTGCTATCACATTCAATTAGATGCAATTGACGGAAGAAGCACAATTTGGGGTAACGGATATATAATTTTCGTTAACCAGTTTAACGTCCATTTAAATATGTTATATAAGATTTTGCTTCTACCGCACTCTACTCTAACTATATAGCTGGGTGTTGACACAGGTAACATAAGGATACGTTTTAAAAATTGAACTTGGACTTGCTCAAGAATATCAGCATAACAAAAAGTTGTAACCTTGTTTGCATGCAGTCAATTTTAAGTTTAGATAAAACAGGTATAAGAGTTCCCGTTGCTTGTTTTGCTTTCGCGCTACTCTTATCTGCCATTTCACGGAATAAAGATGAGGAGGTAAAAGTAACACCAAGGTAATTGTAGGTGTTACTTAACTCAATGTGGTGGTGTTTTGTGTGCCATATATTCCTCTAAGATTTTCAACTTTCGTGACATATCGATCTCAGAGTGACCTAAAATCACTAGATCGTCGGCATATAAGAGCATAAGAATTTAATTATCAACATTGATACCTTTGGCTCCACGGTTTTTGAAAAAGTCTTCGATGTCCGCTAGAAATAAGGCAAATAGCAAGGGGCTGAGTTCTTTACCCTGTAACACTCCCTCGCAAATGTTGAAGGATTTAGTGTACTGCTCCTTAGACTTAACCCGAAAAGTAGCATTAGAATAAAAAGACTTAGTAGAAGTGCAATTTTAGAACTGATACCTAAAGCAAAAAGTTTGGACCAGAGCAACGAATGGTTAATACAATCAAAGGCCCGTTAAAAATCAACGAATAACACAAAAATATTGGACTTTTTAAATCGTAGACGAAATTGGATGAGAGATGTGAGAGTATAGATCGTAGCAACCAGATTGGGATTCAGGAAGTATCTTAAAATTTTCTACCCAGCTAACTAAACGGTTCAAAATAATTTGCATAAATATTTTAGTAATGCAGTTTACTAATGCAATGCCCCTATAATTGAGAGGATCACTAGAAGGACCTTTTTTGTGAAGCATTTTCAGAGTGCGACCACCCATTAGTAAAAGTAGGGGTGTTAAAGATAGAGTTGAAAAATGAGCTAAGATATAAAAAATATATAAAGTATTTAAAAAATTCGTAAGGTATGTTATCAGGAGCTTTATTACTTTTGCAAGAGTCTAAAACTGAATAAATTTCATCGGTGGTTATATGGTTATCAAAATATGTTGCGTCAATTAATGCGACCCCAGTTATTTCGGAATAAAAGGTTTCCCATGTTGCAGTAGGTAATGACAAGTAACTATTTGGATGATTCCTAGCTTTTTTTTATAGAACTAAAAATTTTTCGAATCAATAGAGCTAGATATGTTACCAATAATATTCCGTTCAAATTCATATTTCTTTTTTCTTAATAATTTTTTATATTCTGATTTAATAGCTATGTACTCATTTTTACTTTCAGTAGAAAAATTATTTTTTTGGCAAATTTCAAGTACGGTTTTAACTGATTTCTTTGGTATTTTACACTGCTGATCATACCAAGGTTTGTTAGAAACGATTGTTCTCTTCGACAGCCCAAGATTATCAGCTGTTTTATAAATATTATCTAATACATTTGTGTTTGCCATCTCGATATCATGAATAACACGCACTCCCATCGAATTTTGCATGGTTAGTTTATATGCCAAAACTGAGGGTTCGTTTAGGTTTAAAATAACAGCTTCATGTTTTACTGAAGATTTTTCCATTGATACAATATACGTTTTATTTAAATAACATGAGATTGGAAAGTGATCTGAAAGAGGCAGTGTTGAGTTTACATAAATATCATTGATAAAAGACAAATGCGAGCTGTTAACCCAAACTAAGTCTATTGTACTATTCCCCATAGGTCCCGAAAAAGTAAATTTTGCTGGGCGATCAGAAATACTTCGACCATTTAACAGCCAGAAACCGTTAAAATTCATGAAAGGTCATGGAATATAATCAGAAGGTTTGACTGATGTTGAGTATAAAACATCACAACTAAATATTGAATAATTGTAATTAGAATGTAATTTAATAACGCAATTTCTAGAACAATAATAATTTATCTCTCTATATAACCAAGCTAATATTTACTAAAATAATATAATTCACTACCAAATTTGAATTTCGTTAGGTCGAGATTTGATTTAAAATTGATTAAAAGCAAACATTTACATTTATGACTTTTTATCGGCATAACGCCGTGTTTGCTTTGAAAGATTCATTGAATTTTACACGTATATAAATTCGACATGTAATAGAACGTGCAATTCTCTTTAAAATCGAAAATCCAATAAACGGTTTCAATTGGAAATCTGTTCAAAGGCACTTTTCTGATAAATATTACGTTAGGACGGTACCGAATCTGGTCAACACGACATAATGTTCAATGGCGGTACTTCATTTATGATAATTGTTTTATAATTTATATTTTGGTGACTGAATCATGATGTAAAATTGAAATTAAAATTAAAATGCATTTTAACCATATTTTTCGATAATAATGAGTATGAATTTTCACCTGAGTAGAGTTTTTATTGTTTCTCAGTTTTTCGTATAACTTTCAGGGAGGTCACAAAATAAATTAACGAAAGGATCAAAGCAACCGAGACGCTGTCATAGGACAGACATATCAAAAGGGCTGAGGCTAAGATGCATAAAGCCTGAATCAGAAACAAAAAAAGTAAAATTGGTCCTCATTATGCCATGACTTTTAATCTAATCTAAGATTTTTTTCGTACAATAATATATACACATATCGTTAAAATATTTTAAATGTTTTTCAAACCCCACTTCATTTTCATTCTTGTTTCAATAAAGGACTCTATTTATGATGTAATTTGCAAAAAATTTTGTTGTTTATATTTTATCATTATTTTTTTTGTCTTTGTCCTCTCAGCATATAGCATGAAGTAAGTCTTGTATGACCTATTCTTAGTCTGGTAATTATGGTTTGTTCCTTCCGACTAGAATCCTGAAATGTGTTTTCTATTTCAATTGATGGTTTTATTTGTTGAAGTTGTGTTTGCTTACTCATCCATTCCCTTTTCCAATTTTGTAATATTTTTTGCTTAAAGTGATTTTGTTGATCTTGGAATCTTACAGGTATGTCTTCAATTTCTTCACTATTAGCTGCCTGTTTGGCGGCTTCGTCTACAATTTCGTTGCCTTGAATCCCCACGTGACTGGGTATCCACATAAACTTCACTGTCTTACTTTGTTTTTGGAGCCAGCTTAATGAAGCCTGGATTCTTCTGACTAAAGGATCTTTGTGGTAAGTGTTTTCAATCGCCTCCAGTGAACTAAGAGTCACAAAATATTATTGTTGTTTGGATACCCATATGATCAATATATTTCAAATATTGCCAGATTGCATATAATTCGCACGTATATACACTCGAATTCCGGGGAAGAGTCAAAGAGAATTTTTGATTGTTACATACAAAAGCGCTTCCACAACCTTCGTTTGTTTTGATCCATCCGTATATATAAGATGACATTGTCCCTGCTTTTCCACTATTAGATTAATTTCTGTCATATAATTGTCTTTAGTATTATCTTGTTTGTTAAAAAGCGTACATTCTTTGTAGACTCTTGTGGCTTATTATTTGTCCATGGCGCAGTGTCATATTCATCAATAGGGTATGTGCTGGTCAATTCTTTCTGTAACCTTCCATTTAATTCATGAAGTCTTCGAGTTGTTGTTGTTATTACGCGACGGTGCGTATAAGCCTGCTTTTTCAACTTCTGTTTCTTACCTGAGCCATAGGTGTGTTCTTTTGTATCGCGATCACTCCCAAAAAGGTTCATTATAAAGTTCACAGATTTTTAGATAATTTCTTAAACACTTTAAAAAGTTATAGGAGGTTTGCTGAAAGACGTCTGATTTAAGTACTTATATTGTAAATAATTATCTATTATTTGAAAAATCTGATATTCATAAAAAAACTGTATGGAAGTTTCAAAAGTGTTTAGAGGTGGAGTTTCATTGAATAATAATAATTTTGAAAAAAGATACAATTGAATGAGGTCTAAAAAAACAAGTAAAATTAGGCATGCAAAAAAACAGATTTTCCAGAAGCATTCGCTTGAAATTCAAAATATTGGTGGCTTTGCTTTTATAATATGATAATGTGTGTTGCCCATTTGCAATGCTAAATCTAGAAGGAATCATCGCTGGGATAAGTATTAATTAATTGGGAATTATAATTGTTTTTTTATTTTTTAGCTCTTAACTTTAGTAAACTGATTGAAAATCTACTTTTCCAAATTTGGAAGTATTTCTATCTCAAAGCTGAGTTCTTTCTCTACATTATACATGTGTTTATTTATTTTTTCAGAATGTTATAAGCCCAAAATTATTAACTTTTGAGTCGAGCGGTTAATAAATTTGGCTCCCGGGCCGTAACCACGAATTGACTAGCATTGAAATTAATTTTATCTCGTAACTTTTTAATTTACAGAAAAACTTTTCAGATAAAATTTGTAGATAAATGTATCAGCTACATTTTTTGATTCCAACATTTTTCTGTATTTTCATTATTTGAACAATTAGAGTGAAAAATCCAAACAAAAAAATTGACCAAACGATTTTCCGGAAAATTTCATGCCTAGCTTCGTAAAGTTTTTCTTATCACATCATCATCATCATCATTATCTCAGCACAACCCTTTTAAAAACTCAATTTTGAATTTTCAAGTTTTCTGTATTTTTTGTTTTACGGCTAGGCTAATTGAGGAATACAAAATTAATTAAAAATAGCTTCAAATGCCAGTGGCGTAAAAAATGGAAGGGGAGATGTGACATATTCTTCTAAATGTACATGCAAACGTTGTAAGTGTCATTTGAAAACACCCTGTATATCACATACTGATTGGTTTGTAGCAAATACAATGAGAAACTTATTTTTTTCGCAGTTATCATACAAAGTTAAGCTCGTTAAAACCTAAGAAGAATGGAATACATTAATATTTCTTTTTGTTGCTTCGTTAAAGTATTAATTAAATATAGTTGATTACGGGTTCTGACAGGTAATTTACATGTTAAGTACTTGATGAAAAATTGATGGTATTTAACTAAAATAAAGCCAATGCAATGGTTATTGCTTGTGTGTATTGTAGATTATGAAATTAAGTGCGATCCTCACCATGATGGAAATGACGCCTCATTTAATGTGTGTGTAACTGTTGCTGTATTAATTTCATAGTTTTAGGGCCGAATTCAGAAACGACACTACTACTACACTTCTTTTACACTCAAACCGCGACTCGTTTTAGAGTGAGTGGAACTCACCCTCAATTTTGGTATTCAAAAACCATGTAGGTTGAGTAACTCATGTGAGTAGAGATTGTAGTGCACTAGTTTCTGTTTCGAGCTGTCAATATTGTAATTTTTGGTTTATTTGAACTAAATTTGACAATTCATATTAATCGTTTCCCTTGTGTATCCATTCCCCGAATATAGATAACCTCAAAAATTATATTAAAAACTGTATCATTCATTGAATAAATATGAGCGAACAAAAGAAATATATAACACGAAGTGAAAAAATATATTTAACGGAGTTAGTGGCTCAATATAAAAATATTATAGAGTGCGGGAAAACGGATTTAGTGGATGCATCCGAAAAAAAGGAAACGTGGGCTATTATCACTACAAAATAATAATAGCAAATTTCATTCCCATCCAGTATTACCATGACCTAACTTTTACAAATGTAATAATTATTGGATTCGACTTGACAGCGAACTCAACAACAACTTCAAAAAGCATGAGAGAACATAAAATGCAGAAGGAAAAAGGAGCTACCTATCAAAAAAAAAAACAACAGAGAATGGCAACTGGTGGTGGAATTATTAAAGCACCGCCTAATGATGATGCTACCGATGTCATCTTAGATTGTGTAGACATCGAAATAAAAGATGTCATTGATAGCGACGTGGCTATGCTAAGCCTCATATCTTTTCTCTGAATTTCAAATTTGTTAATATTCTTCCTCTGCTTTACAGATACAATAAGGAGCTCTTTTTGAGAAAAGGGCAAAAAGGGAGTTCATGGAATAATAATAAAACTTGAGTACTAGTCAATATTCCAATTCATAAAATGCCTTTGAATTAATTTGACTATTAATTTTACTTACCGTGGAATAGGCAAATAAGCTTCATCATCTTCGACATATTGAATAAACTCGTATAAATCAGCCATTTAAATACAATAAATTGGAAATCAATTATGAAAACCTTTATATACGTCGTTATTAATTGCTTCAAACACAAAAATATGAGGTTATGTTGATAATTTAGGGACCAACTAGTTACCCTCGAAATAAACTCATTCATACACTACAATTGTAGTGTCGATTTGAGTATTTCTTGTATCTGGATTCCAAATTGAGCATGAGTGTCGATTCGAGTACAGATTGAGTGTAAATTGAGGGTGAGTGACGTCTATGAATTCGGCCCTAAAGTATGGATCTAATTAGATTAGAATAGATTAGATAAGATAAGATTATATTAGAATTGGAGTGGCTCTTTATCCTATCTCACTGCAACCTTTGCAGATCTATTGCGGTCCTCCCTATACTTAGAGCTCGATATCTAGCATCATTCCTTTTATCAGATTATTAGCCTGGATACCGCCCTGCTTAGCTCCCTGTCCTCGGTTTTTCTTCTCTGAGTAAGTGAAACCGCACCCTTGCTAGGCCTTCGCACTCACAGAGTATATATGTGCTCCGCGGTTTCGTCTTCTTCCTGGCAGAACCTACATAGGCTGTAATCTGCTGTGCCAATTGTGTGCGTATTATGTTTCCTCAGCCTGAAATGTCCGATCAGCATTCCCACCATTATCCTTGTCGTTTCTCGACTTTGACATAGTAGGTCTTGTGACAGTTTAGCCTAGAGGCTTTCAAGGAATAATTTAGCGTGCCTTTGTCCTGGGGTTCCATGCCACTAGCGCAACGTATGGATACATGAATCATTTATATAGTGGCTATAGAATTTTTTGTTATAATTACACATAAAAAAGAATAGATTGACATATAATTATCGGGAGGCTAAAATATTCTGCACATCCCTCATTTAATGCCGGATATAAATACGTCATTTATACTAAAACGAATGATAAAAGTTTTAAATTAACAATCCCATAGATATATAACTGTTAATAATCTATTTATTAAGGATTATTAACTAGTTACTGACAGGTTTAATCACTATTATCAACCAGTTCCATTTAATTGTGGTGAGTAAAAGGATCGATTACTATGCAGTAGTAAAATATAGGATGTTCGCTTTATAGGTATCGATATCAATGTTATAATTTCTTACTAGTTCTATATAGTCTATAAATGTAGTATCCCACTAAGCATGTAATGTTACAAAATATTACCACAATATTATGTATGGCTTACTTTCGTAACATGATAATGTAATATTTCATACAGCTCAATGCTATATTTAAGTTTCTAACATGGCAGAAAAAGCTACTGACAAGTTGTACGTAAGTTATATAGCGAGCTTTTGATTGAGTTTCAGCTGCAATGTTACATCAGCCATGAGAGTTAATTATAAATGCAACAATACAAAAACTATCCACGAACAATGTGACTGCAGGTTACATTTGGAACTATCTATCAAATTTAAATAGGAACGTTGCACTGAGTTTGAAGTTACATTATATTTACAACAATACATAAGTTAGCTAAAAACTATATTGACAGTACATAGAAAACACAATACATTTTTAGTTTTCGATTGCATCATCGCAGAAATATATGAAATAATACGCCATGACAATTTTAAATAGTAAATATAAATAAACTTTAAATAATATTTCCCATCAGACAAGCCAAACAATTTTGTATTTCCCGGTCATGAGAAGGTGCCGGGGCGCCACCATATTGATTCGAGTTTCGTGTTCGAGAAGTACGCAGTACGCCTCATTCTGCAATTTAGTTGTGTATTGTGATTTGTTTTACTTAGGTACTCTTGTTTATTTTGAACTATTATTGCTCTGCAATTTTGTTTTGGTGGCAGAACAATGGAAAACGCATCTGCATTCAAGGTAAAGCAATTACATAATTTATTATTTTAGGTTAGGATGGCTTGGTATATATGTATTATCTTTCTGTGTTTAGTAGGAAAATAGTAGTGTCGTTTTGGTACCTACATATTATTATACAGATAGGTAGGAACGAAGTTGTCGTAATCAATTTATGTTCATAAGATATATATATATTCAAATTAGAAGATGAAAACAACAAACAACAACTGGTGAGTATGTACTTGAAAGTAGTAAACTACAGTTCTTTTCAATTTGAAAGGTTGGAGAATACTTTTACATTTGTGAATGCTGGGGAATACTTTTTCATTTCAATTTTACTTCCAGGTTCTACAGTACATTGGTGGCGTTAAGGAGAAATAGCACTATCATGTTTAAGTTAAATATTGTAGGTATTTACAATATTTTTTTGTTTCAGATGCAGTGAGACATTCCTTTCCATGCATCAAGGATGATACATTTGAAAGGAATGTGATGACTCGGTTGCAGTTTGCCAAAACCCGTTTTGACAGAGGGAAGCAGTGATTTTTATTACCATGTATGAAACTTTTTTCAATGGTTTGTTGAGGTTGCTTTATAGATATGTTTGAGAGGTTTGGTAGAGTAGGTAGTAGGTCAAGTTATCAATCTTTAAGCTCTGAACATTCAATGATTATTTTGTTTCAGGTTTGTTTCAGGATAAGAACAAAAAGAATTTTCATTTTTTTTCACATTTTAATGTGCTGAGTACTCATTTGTTTTCTTTTGTTATATTTTATATGAATAAAATTATTAAATCGAACATTTTGTCTTTTTGACCTCCAAGGCTTTCAAGGACATGTAAACTTAACAACTTCTCATGACAGAAACCTTCCTGCAATTACTAATTATGAAACATTACATGTATCAATCAATTTCAGTAGTTGCTGCAACATTGTCACAAAACGACATTTTTAATATCGCATTTACATTTTTCTTGTACATTATATGCAATGTTGCAGTAACCTTGCTGGAATAAATAATAATGGCACATTCCGTTTGTAATATTGCTGAACGTCCGTTTCAGTAGTTGCTGAACCTTTGCAGTAAGGTAGTAGAAAACTCTGATGTAACATTACACATTACGATGAAAGGTTACTGAAATATTGTATAAATATTACTTTGCTTAGTGGGATAGCTCTTTCCACGATCTAAGAAACTGACTTGACCTGAGATGGGATAATGGCATGCATACATATACTTTGGCAAGTTTATCTGAAGCCGTGAAAGAAATGCAGTCGAATTCGAATTCGATATTGCCACGTTCAACTATGAAAAAGTTAAAGTGCTAAGTATCTATGTAGTGATAATAATTAGAAAAGGAACTTCTATTATTAACAATGTGATTAAAAGTTATTAATTCTTTTATGTGCTTGTTTCCTAATTGTTTCAATTTATGAATATTAAAAGATGAGCACTTTTCCAAATTTGTCATGGGCTTCTTCAAGCTCTGGCAGCGTTGTACGAAAACCATAATTACCACAACCTCCGAATTACATAATTGGTGATTTTTATCGAAAGCTGAGTTCTTATTGGCAAGCGCGTGCGTGTGTTCTTCCCTCTCACTTCATCAATTGATTGATATTGATTTATCCAGTGGCGTTGGTATAGTCAGTTACCTTTGTATTTTCAATTTTACTTGGTAAAATAGGTACCGTACGCCATTTGTACGTTCATGACAGATGTGCGCTATGTTTCCTCGCCTCTTACCGACGCCCCGTAGCTTCAGATTAACTTGCCAAACCTTGTGCCAAACTATACCTAGGTACTACAACTAAATTTTGAATAAACTTTTTCCTCAGTAATTCTTTTGTCACACCATGTATATCAAAAGAATAAGGCTGAGTGATAATTTTATGAAAAGTAATAATAATAATAAAATCGTTAAAAAGGTCAATAAAAATAGGTCTGAAAGGCCTTCTAAGAAACAACCAGATACGAATTAAGCCCGAAAAGAATGGAAAGTGTTGTTCGTCATCCATTAAAGCCATTTGTTGAATCGACCGCTCGAACAACCAAGAAACGCACCACTATGTGTAATCTTGAGCAGATTAGGGCAGATTAAAACCAATTTAGCGGTTTCAAGTGCCAGATAACTTTTTATTTGGAACCGCAGTCGGCTAGATTTTCCAGTAGTTCTAATCAACCGTCAATTAGTTCACATGTGTGGCACGGTCCCATTCGCTCCCGAACTTTCCAAATTGGGATTCGATTTGGCATTTTATTACTTCGCACTAATATTGGCTCGGACTATAACGAGTAATTTATTATAAAAATACGAGTTATCCTTTATATGCAGACAGCGTTTTGAATACGGAAGAATCTTGTGATATTATCGATATTATGGTAGTATTTACGTTGTTGTCAGATCTTTCCTTTTTTCGGAATAATAATAAATTTTGTTGTTTCAAATGGATCACCCTGTATATTAGATGCAGTCATATCAAACGTGTTTATTCAATCTTAGCCATTTAACTGTATTATCTTATCTTCGTGGGAGGAAATGTTAAAAATATACAGGATGATCCATTAGAAATAACAAAGTTCACTATTATTTCGGAAAAAGGAAATATCTGACAACAATGTAAATACTATCATAAAATCGGTCGCACCACAACACCCTTGCCCATCAAAATCTATAAAAATCGTGCAATCCGTTTCAGAGATTAACAAGTCATTCCATACTTAAAACTCACAATGTATAAAAAAAACAGTGGTTTCAAGGATTGGGCTTCCGGAAAGATTGTGAATAAACAGGAAACTTTTGAAAAATTGAGATGCAAAATACATTGAGCCCAATTTGGACCAACTACCATTCAAATTTTTCAGATGCGGGTACTTCATCAACATACCTCACGATACAGAGAATAAAAATATTAACAAAGATGAAGAGACATAATAAAAAATGCTATTACTCAATATAGGGTGATGATTTAACCCACAACTATAGTAGACTCCCCGTTGCAAACATCCAGCTGTTTCTCCAACCACAATTTTCTCTAAATTCTGGTCGCTTCAGGTATCTTCCGTAATTTATGTGACATATAACCTGTCGAAGCAGCAGCACTGAGTTCGTTTTCGTTTTTGTTTTTCACTATTCACTTGTAGAAGTCTGTCAGAAACCGCGTCATGATTAACGCGATATTTTCGTGGCACGATATGGATAATGTTCTGCCGAGTACGTCGAAAGGATTCAGATATACTGACAATCAATTTGAAGTTTTAGAAAATGGTTTGACGACATTGGTAGTGACAATGGTGACTTTGAATCCGATGAAAATAATAATAATAATAATAATAACAGTGATGACGAAAGTGGAGATGAGTTTCACAATTCCACCAAAGGTGGTGCGGATGCCATGGACGAAAAATGTGAAAAGTATACATGTGGTAGTCGAAAAAGGTTATTGCCTATAGCAATTTTTTAGGAGCTGTTTGACCTACTTCAGAGATTGGAGAAGCCAGATTCCTAAGAAAATGAAAAATATGTTCGTATTCTGCAAATTCTGGAATAGCCTCCAATCCATGGAGAAGTTTTGAAAGTTCGCGAATATTGCTACGTATGCACCTTGAAATTACGTCGCGAAAGCAAATTCACTTGTGTTACATGCAGAAAACCGATATGCTTGCAGTGTTCCTGCAAATGTTGCAGAAATTGTTGCCAGAGCGTCAACGATGACTAAAATAATGGTACATTTCTTGTAGTGCACGATTTGTGATTTGCACTTCCACTACCCAATTTTTCATTCAGTTTATGTTAAGATTTAACAAATTTTGTGAAAAATTTTATTTTTTGCTATAATAATGGTGGAATAGTGACTTATGTCAAAAAACGAATCTTTGTTATTATAAGAACTTATGAATATTATTATTAATTATAATTATAAAGTACAACAAGCACTTCAAAAATAACATCAATTTTGGAATAGGAGATTGATGTAGATTATCAGTAGTAATACCCCTAGGGTCTTGATAATACCGAGATAATTTTGTCATAGAGAATGCTGAAAGCGTGTTGCTTGATAATAGCCCAAGGCCGCAGGCCGAGGGCTATTATTTTTGAGCAACACGCTTGAAGGATTCTCTACGACAAAATTTTGAGTATTTATGAAGACCCGAGGAGTATTCGATAAGATAATTTTTTACTTTATGGATATCAAAAAATTGATTGTCAATCTGACGCTTAATACTTTTCAATACAAACTTCATTAGTTTTAATCAAAAATTATTCATTTTTATTTAAAATTACAGTTGTTAAAAGAACAATTGGTGAATTAATTGAATCGTTAGATGCAATACCAAATCTTTCCGACATTTTTAATCCAGTTGTCAGTTTGACGTTTAATTAATTTTTAATAAAACAAACACCAAACTGAAAACACCACATGTAGGGTATTACCGCTGTAATACAGCGGTGATTGGATGAAATTTGACACATGACTTTAAATTAAGTAATTTGATTGGTTACTATATTCAGTAAAAAATTATCTCTTGAATAAAATTAGGGTGTTAGTAGAGAAACTAAGATTCTCACTATATCTTATTTCAAGATTTCTTTATGTTCCATCGATAACTGTATTAGAGTTACGTTTGCTACTTGATTATATCAATTTTAATATACTTTGACAAATACTTCATAGATTTATTAGCTTTGGCATTTTCAAAAATAAATTTTATGTAAAAATATCAAATTTTTCCAATTACTCACATGTTGTATCATCCTAATGTAGTTTCGGAAGACATACCTGCAAGAAAAACAAATTGATTAGAATAGTATTTAGTAAATAACTAAGTTTTATTGTTATATATTTATTTTAATTATTCATTAATATATTGTTACAAAATATAATTGAAAAGTAAATCACTGCTATCAGTTAAAACAGTTTTTGCGTCATTTCAGATTGATTAGTATTATATTCACGGAAAATATAGATTGAAATGGTAAAAACGAATAAATATATTATAGTATTGTGGGCTTAATATTTATTTACATCCTGTTTCAGCAAAATTTCACTATTTATTATTTTCAATTAAATTTATCAATCAAATTCATGCGAATGTAGAAATATAGAAAGAACACACTTGTGAGTTAGTGATTTTTTGTGATATTTAAAAAGCACCAGAGCAATTGTTAGATAAATACCCAGTATAAAACTTTATTAGATTCCATTTATAATAAGCGTTTTATTCTGTCCAACCTAAAAACACCCAACAAGACAAACACTATGGTATATCAGAAAACTGATAATAAACTAAAATATTACAAATTGTTTGAGGCTGTTCAAGATGCTCTAACAAGAGAATTGTAGGTGGATAATTATCCACCATTGTACGACATTGAATGATCTTATACCGCTCAGTTTGAACACACTTTAATGCTTGAACCACATGGACTAAATATCGAAGACGTTGTGCTTGAATTTTACTTGCAATGAACGGTGCCTTATACAAGTCTTCGATTTCTTTGTTTGTTCTTCTTCTCCACTTCACCGCATCTTTAATTCCCCCGTAAATTTTTCTCGATATATCTTATTCCCGATACCCCCAGTTTATTTTCATTCTTTTTTTATACACAAGCTCCACTTCCGTATAACGGTGTTGGGTGTTTGATTGATTTGTATGGTCCCAAGGCTCCCAAGACTCTGCTGGCTTTCATTATCCTTTTGTCTATTCCCATATATCTGTCACAGTTACTCCCAGATATTCAAAATAACTTACTTTTGAAAAGAGTGGCTTTTATCATTAAGTACTTGTTTTATCTTTTTTCGTGGTTTCTTCGCTGAATGCATCCATTTCTTATGCATTTAATTTCATTATGTTGTATACAGGATTGGAAGAAAACGAAACAGAGCCATCAACAGGAACTGCGTCAACGTAAATTCAAATCTGGTGACCGTGGAGTCCATTTAATGCCACCTCTCCCTCAATCCAGGGCCACTGGTTCAAGTACAGTATCCGCCAAAATAAACAGTACCGAAAATAAAAATAAAAATT
>CAJUYH010002236.1:107442-122526 GCA_910591685.1 Galerucella tenella | reverse complement strand
ATTTTTCATAAAAAATACGGTCGTATAATAACAGTTGCGATTGAATTCCTTATTATATCTATAGAAGTAGCAAATTCAATAATAAAAAGTGAACATTTCACTCTTATGTATTAAAATTACATAATTTCATCGAACGCAGCGTGGCTGAATACTACCTACTCAAAACAATTATCGCATGTTTTCTTAAATGTCTATATTTAATCAACAAATGAAAATAACATTGATTTAAATATTTTAAATCGAATAATGACATGTTTTAAGGGATTTTACGAAGTATTGCAAAATTTACATAAAATGTAACGAAATAAAGCAACTTTTAATTTTTTAGTGTTCTATTGTCTTAAAACCAAAGAACAAAATTAACATTACTAGCCGATCATAATGAATTTCACACTAAAAAACATTAATTAATATTCAGTATCACCTCCTCTAGCTCTTACAACTACCTTGTAACGCCTCCCCATACTTAAAATTAAATTTTGAACATAAGATTCGGGGATTCTATCCCATTCCTCTATAAGAGCTTCAGACAATTGTTCCAAAGTTTCAGGTGGATTTAATCTTCCTCTAACGGCTCTTCCAAGTGCATCCCACATATGTTCAACTGGATTTAAGTCAGGTGACCTTGCTGGCCAATCCATGACATCAATATCGGTGTCTTGCAAGAACCTAGTTACAATTTGTGTTATGTGTGGACGGGCATTATCATGCATTAATATGAAATTATCGCCTATAAATGGGGCAAAAGGAATCACATACTCTTGAAGGATATCATTAATGTACCTTTCAGCATTCAAAGTACCGTGTTGTACAATATGGCGATCAGTGCGTCCACGAAAGTTTATTCCTCCCCAAACCATAATGCCTCCTCCACCGTATGCATCCAACTGACAAATGTTACCCTGTACAAATCGGGTTTCAGGTCTTCTATACACCCTTACACGACGGTCATTTGTTGAGAGAGTAAATCTGGACTCGTCGGTGAACAAGACCGTGTGCCAATCAGCTGCACTCCAGTTCAGGTGTTCCCTGGCGAAGGCTAATCTGCATACGCGGTGTTGCCTTGTAAGTCGTGGTCCCGTTGCTGGTCGTCTTGGCCTTAAGTCATGTTCTCTCAATCTGTTTCTAACCGTTTGATCACTGATCCTAACCTGGTAAGTTCTTCTTAGGGCATTTTGTGAGTTCCTAGCTGTGGTTGAATGGTTTCTTAAAGTTTGCAAAAGCAAAAATCGATCCTGTGCTGCAGTTGTAACCCTATTACGGCCTTGGCCAGGACGTCTTGAGAATGTCTCAGTCTCCCTATACCGCATTAACACTCTACTTACTGACGACTGGGTAACATTAAAAATATGCGCAATTCGGACTTGATTGTATCCTTCAGCTGACAGAGTAACATCCGTATGTGCCTCAGCATCTGTTAAATGTCTAGTAAGACGTCTGTTGTTATCATTCATATCTCTAATTCCATCCAATTAATATCTTCGTACGAAAGTCTATGTTCAGATAAACGAATACACTCGTGCCATTGATAAGTAAAAGGTTTAGCATTTTGCAGTTATACAGAAAAACATCAGAATAAATGATAACGAACAACATAAAAACCAATATCTGCCGGAATTTGCATAAAAAAGATCTATGTTTTTAGTACTAAAAATTATAGTTTACCAATTTATGAATAAAGTCTTTTGTACAGGGTTTTCAAAATATGCGATAATTGTTTTGAGTAGTGTTTATAAGGACAAAGCTTGGATAGTTTTAATTATGTCCTTCGCTGTTCGATTAATTTTTTCGTTAAACTGTGTGAATCGAGTTGAACTGGAAGCGCTTTACTATGTATACCGACAACCATAATAATAAAGTTCTATTTCCCAACTATTTAAGACTTGCTTAATGTGAAACTATTATTTGTTTAAATTAGATTATGGAAGCAAGGAGACAACTTCCTCTATGAACCTTACTACAATAATTTTGCGATTTATTAAGTTTACTACAGGCTCTGTTTCTCCTAGGATACATGGTTTCAGTAGTTTCACATTCTCCATTATTATTTCTAATTGTTCAATATTATTTCTTCAATTACATCATCAAGTGACTTAATCGGTGATGTCTACTTTCGCTTTGTGCTTCGCGAGTAAATCCACTTTGTTGGTTTCCTCCACATTACTGTGATCTAAGACCCAGCATAGTTCTTTTCAGTTACAAAGCTTTGACAACGCTTTACGGCAATTCCTCACCGCCTTTGAACGTGTCTCTATTGATGTGAACATTTTTAAAACAACCAAATGACGTATTAAATATAGACAAGTCCTGTTCACAATTTGATTGTTTCCATCATATTTAAGACAAGACTATTCTTAGTTATAGATATATTGAGTAGTTGAATTACAAATAGCACAGTGCCAGAAATTTCAAAATATCGAGAAAAATCATTATCTCCTGTATAACTTGCTACATTGTACTTACGAGGTATTCTATCTTCAGCTATCAATATCCTAGCTAGACTTTTCCAGCACGAGGGGGAAAAGTAGCTTATAAAGAAAACATCTCTTCAGGTATTGTGTCAATATTTGTTGAAACTCGTTCTCGCGAAAAGATATTTTCTTTTTCAGTTATATATTTATAAAATTTGATAATCAAACAAAATCCTCGACGTAACATTTTTCAAGAGCGCTTTCAGATATTGCTTCGCATTTTCTTAACGCGTCGTTGAAAAAAAACTCGACGATTTGTTTAAAAGCGTGTGTGTAGATAAAAGAAAAACACTTTTCTCACGTTCAATGATTTTCCGATAGCGCAAAATTTGTAAAAATGCACTTAGGGGTTTTTTGCCTTTTTCGCGGTAGAGCCTCTATCTAGATTCCCACGAATTTCCTTTAGGTTACAAATCGTATACATTACCGACGTATGTCTAGATGACATCTTGTATGAAAAAAGCACTTACCCCAATAAAAAAGGACTCGCTAGAATAAATTATACCCATTAATTTGGAGAGGGATCTGCGATTTGCCGGATTTAATGGAATTGTGGGAGTTTACTCACTGATTTTCTAGACATTGAGGTTAGGTTAGTGGACCGTGTTTCATTTTATTCTTAAGATGAATGATTGACCGATTAATACAAAAAAATCGAAAACCCATTGAACTGGTAATGAATATAAATATAAATAAAAATATTACAGGGACAATTTAACTCACCACCACCAATAACATTCACTCTAAGACAAGCCACTATCAAGGCTAAGACAGATTGATGATGTTCACAAGGAGTGTTATCACTAGTACCATAGGCAGCCTGAGTAGACGCCTTCCTCACGGAACTATCCATAACAAACTATTATTGTTTTGGATACATTGCTATTGTAGTCAGGGGATGTGAGTTGGGATGGTATCAGAGATGATGCAAACAGCATTGAATATAGTTGATAGTTGGGGCATTGAACAAGTGAACTCCAGGACTCACTGGAATAAAAGGAAATGAAATAGTAGATTGACTAGCTAAGAGTCTGGAACAGCTTTTTTGGAGGCCATAAACCTTTTGGCAGTATCAGCTCAAATGTAATATCAGAAGAAGGAGGTACATACGAAGAGGAAGAAGGATGTACCCATTGGAAACTACGGCTTAGTCAATCAAAGATACTTCTGAGAGTCTATGCAACACGTTGAGAGCAAATGAATGCCTAGGCCAAAAATAAACTGCACTTAGTTTAAACAGATGTCTTAACAGGACACTGATGGCTAAATGGACACCTTAAAAAGGTTAAAATAGTGGAGCAAACAGAAACCTCCACCCACATATCTGCAGATTAAAGAATCCCCCAACACCTAGGAGGTTACATATATATAGCTTTTAACAGGCCTTTTAGGCCCATAGCTTTGTAATTCCTCTCCATACTTTGCTATCTTTGGCCTTTTCTCTCCATCGGTTCACATTCTTTTCTTTCAGGTCTTCTAGTACAACTTCCCTCCATCTTTTCCTTGGCTTGCCTCTTTTCTCCTTGCCTTGCGAAACTCTCCATGCTATTTGTTTCACTATTATTCCTCATTTCATCCTTTCTATGTGCCCTAACCAATGAAATCTTCTTGATGTAATAGTTGCATCTATTTTGGGTTCACGATAAATAGTATATAATTCTTCGTTAGTCCTTCTCATATACACCCCTTCTATTTTTAATTTCCTTTTCTTCACTACAAGCACTATTTAACAGGGTTCCTAGATATGTAAACTCTTCCACATATTCAAATTCGATGATTGCTCTTTGGGTTTCTACTCTAATTTTGTCATTTGTTGTCTGGTTTCCGAGTCTCATCAGCTTACTTTTCCGTTCGTTTATTGTAAGTCCCATTTTAGCGGCCGCTTCTATTAAATTCTTTGTTATTTCACCCAAATCCTTCTCTGTTCTTGAAATTATGGCCATATCGTCCACATAACAAATAACTTGATGGCTTTTATAGTAAATGTGTCCCTTTCTATTCAATCTGCTGTCTCTTATAATTTTTTCTAATGCAAGGTTGAATAGTAGTGTTGACAAGGGGTCACCTTGCTTCAGACCTGTTCCTATTTCAAAACTTTCTGAGCCTTCACCTCTGATCTGTACACTACTAGTAGTTTTGATGAGAGTCATCTTCACAAGATTCACCAATTTTCTTGGGATTTCGAACTCATTCAAAGCCTTTAACAGCTTCTGGAGATAGAATCATATGCCTGCTTGAAATCAAGGAAAAGTACTACTGGTATTTTGTACTCATAGCATGATGTTGAAATTCCATTCATTGTAAATATCTGATCTGTCGTTCCTCTCCCTTTTCTGAAACCAGCTTGGTATTCTAGGAGGTTACAGGATATAAAAGGGAAACATACCTCAACTTAAGCCTGCAGATATCCCTCAATTTCTCCGGGAAGTGGGTATACACAATAGATTTCTTATGTTTCAGTGAATATCATCCCAATAAACAAAATACATACAAACATTCAAAAAAGGCTGGAAGCCAATGCTGGACTAACACAAATTATCAACCTCACAAAAAAAGACGATCTTACTAAACTTTTGGATTCACTTATCATATAGTTTCGATTATTTCACTTTCAATTACTTTACATTTTCGGATTAGTTTTTATATATTCACGTACACGTATGTGACGACTGGTAATACTTTTATTTCCAGGATTTTAATCCTGACGAATGATACATATAACATATCCTTTGGGAGTGTATTAGCTGATGAACAAGTCAACTTTGTGCGGGTCTCGAGAGGCAGTGATCCAATCCTGTTAATTTATCAAACGTAATGATGCGTGTGCAGTTGATATAGAGAAAGGTCTATGACGATGGGAGAACGCTGATATATTTAAGTTAAATTACTGAATACAGCGATTATACTTAGTGTTTCTATTCGAATTGGAATGGACATACTAGCTGAATAATTCAGTTCATCGAATTCGATGCTAACTAATTTATATTATATTACATTGATACCATTGATACCATTGATACCATTGATACCATTGATACCATTGATACCATTGATACCATTGATACCATTGATACCATTGATACCATTGATACCATTGATGCCATTGATACCATTGATATCATTGATATCATTGATACCATTGATTACAACATATTGTAATGGTTTTAATTTATTTGTGTTTTACTTTTATAAGTGATTTAATTATTTTTATTCTCAACCTTTAACTTACCCCTTTTTAAGCTAACTCACTATGCGGGAACATGAAAACTCCTACTCTCTTCGGGTTCTGGCGCCAAATAACAAAAAAAATCCCTTTTCTATATAATATGTATAAGAATTATATAATTTAATTTATTATTAAATTTTAATTTTACTATATTCCCTGTCCCAAAAGATAATAGTAGACAAAATCTTTCCTTTTTTAAATGAATATATTGTTCTTTATGGTTTTAATAGAAATTGATGCGCTCATGTATTTCTATGACCATAGAGAACACATGAAAAGTGTATGTCTATGACATTTAATCCTATATAACCTTAAATTTAATGTGCTATGGCTGTGATTTAGAATAAGTTGTAATATAGACCATTAAAGGATGACGTCACAAACCGTCCGCCATATTGCCTGGGAGCAAACAAACCTGAACTTCGCTTTGTTTATGTTGTTATGATATCAAGTTTGTGTGAATAAATTAAGAATAATGCCGTCGTTTTGTTCTGTTGTTGGATGTTCAAAGAGAAGAGAAAGGGATAATGTACGATTATTTAGAATCCCAGCAGCGTTAAAAGATAGGGGTGAATTATTAGATGCATTATCAAAAGAGCGTAGAGCTTGTTGGATTAGAGCATTAAAACGTGGAGATTCAGAAGCTTTTTTGAAGAACGCAAGTATATGTTCCAAACATTTCATTAAAGGTAGGTGAACATTATGATTGTGATTATTAAAACCTTACTTATCTATATATTAATTTAATCACCAGGAGAACCTGCTACATTATTGGATAAGGATAATCCTGACTGGATTCCATCTGTAAATATGGGGTACAAAAGTATAAACACCAAAAACCAGCAGGCTTTTCAAAGACATGAAAGAAAAAAAAGACGTATACTAGTGAGTACTTTTTCTTAAGTCTGTAAACTCGGTATTGACATTTATTTATTTAACGGTCATACCATTTTAATACAAAATTAGATTAAAAGATTAAAATCATTTTTTCAATTAATTATTAAGAAAACAGAGTTTATTTTATTTTTCTATTACAGAATGATACTGATTTACAAGCAGAAGATGTACCTATTGCAAGCTGTTCAACAAGTATTGATGTAACAGATCCACTGGAAGAAATAATTGAAGAACAAAGTGGAAAGTGTAGTATCGCCATTCAGACTGACCTAGAGATGGATTATTTGGAAAAAGTATTTCAGGACATTAATTTCTGCAATGAAAAACTTCATAAATTGGAAGAGAAGGTGAACAAATTTGAAATCAGTGAAGACGCATTTGTAGGAAATGATTCTAAAGTGCTATATTTCACTGGTTTTCCATTGGCAGCAATGATGTTTGAGGTGTTTGAAGTGGTAGCTGTGCGTTTGTCGACTAAAAGTGTATTGTCTCCATTCAAACAGTTTTTATTAACATTAATGAAATTAAGACTGAATTTACCTTTCAAATATCTGTCATACAAATTCTCTGTTTCTCCACCAACAGCCTCTGATACATTTTATAAATGTTTAGATGTTTTTTATATGCTATTCAAAGAACTAGTTGAATGGCCCAATAGGGAACAATTGAAAAAAAATGTACCAGCATGTTTTAAAGAAAATTTTGGTAGTCGTGTAGTAGTTATAATCGACTGTTTTGAAATCTTCACAGAAACTCCTTCGGGTTTTTTGAATGCTGCTCAATGCTGGTCTAACTACAAACACCACCAAACAATTAAATTTTTAATAGGAATAACACCACATGGTACAATATCATATATTTCTTCAGCTTGGGGTGGACGAACAAGTGATAAATTCTTGACAGAAAACTGTGGGTTCTTAAATTGTATTTTACCTGGTGATATTATATTAGCCGATAGAGGGTTTTTAATACAAGATGCTGTAGAGATATTAGGAGCTCATTTAGAAATACCAGCTTTCACTAAAAATAAAGATCAGCTTCATCCAACTGATTTAGAAAGTACCCGAAAAATTGCCAATGTTAGAATACATGTAGAGAGAGTTATAGGACTTCTAAAAAAAAAATTTAAAATTTGTTCAGGTCCTATTCCTATTAGTATGCTCTCAATAAATAGAGATGGTGAAAAAGAAAGTTTAAGTGCTATTGACAAAATTTTAGTGGTTTGTAGTGCCTTCATTAATTTATGTTCATCACAAATTCCTATGGAATAAACAACATGGGTGTAGAAAAAGTTGTTTTTCCACATGTATGGCATTATGTTAATTTTAAAAATAATGTTTATGTTAAATTACTGAATTTTTGTATCTTTTCATTTCAAATTATTAAATACTTGTAGAAAGAAATTTGTTGTCTTTATATTTACTTATGATGATGAATGTACCAAACTGAAATTAAACGCTGAGTGAGAGGGACGTTCAATAACACGATAAAATATGCTTATGAATGTATATTATAAAATAGCTACTTACAAAATTACAGTTATAAACAAATTGGACAAAACCAAGAGTCATTTGGAATTTCCAAAAATCCCATACAATCAAAATGATACCACCCAATGCTGCATTCATCATTATCACATCTCAGCATTGGACGGCCATCATCAGGATTCTTGCATGAGCACCATAATTCAACCCTTGCAAGGCCAGATTTTTTAGTGAAAAATTGAGCATAAAGCTCTGGTTTGATGACAAATTTGAAATAATCCACACATTTATTCAAATTTGACAACAAAAATTGTTCATTGTATGTAATTCTTTGTATGAATAAGACATTTTTGGACCAAATTACAAAGTCACAATATTTTGTATTTGTTACATACATTTGTAATTGGACTTGATAATAATATGTATGTGAATCTTTCAGACAGTACGAGTCTGATAAACAAGAATATTTGCTTAAAACATATTGTTCAAGGCTTACATTTTTCAGGGTGTAAGGGCACTTCACTTCAACACACCCTTCTGAACAGCACTCACAGTTCACTACACTGTCTGGAGAAGCCCCAAACTCTGAGTGTTCGGCAGAAATGATGAAACCCACACTTTTTATGGAAACATTCACATGCCTTTTTTTCATTTCTTCTGTATACTCTTTTATTGCTATTCTTTCATTCTTCAAACCATATTCCGTTTGTTTGGAATAGAACTGTACTTTCTGAGGGTAACAAATTCCCTTCACTACAGACAAGGAAGGTTTTGATATATGTCCCTTGGAAACACTCTTGAATTTTGATGCAGTGATTCTTCCCGCTCTGTATTTGTACCATAGGGTACTCTTTGCTTGTTTCCTTGTGACTTCCTCAATTTTCTTGATTTCATCTTCACCTAATTGCAGATCTATTGCTCTTGTAGCACAAAGAATCTCATCATATGTTTTATCGATAGCCTCTTCACTGTATAATTCATTCAAACCACTTGGAAGATTTGAATGGGAAGTCGTAGCTTCTGCCATTTCAGTAGCATACGGTTCCCGAATCCTAAATATAGCAGGCGTTATTTCAAGTTTGCTAATATTTCTTAATAGTTTGTCCATTTCGCCTACTTCTAAGGGTTTGATTTGGGGAGTGGATATTGTCTTACCAGTTCTTGACCAGTCCATATCTCTGATTCTCAGCATGTCTGCACCTCTCGAGGTTGAAGGCACTGGCCATTGAGCAAGGGTATCTGTACAGGCCACTTCAGATTTTGATGGACCATCAGGCCTTGCTTTTAGGTAAAATAGAACAGCCGCAACATGGCTACAAACTTCCCCCAAACCAGCCATACAATTACAGTGGGCACAAGATATTGATCCATCCGACATTATTACTATCCAGGTACTCAACGGCTTCTGATTCATTCTTTGGGAATGTCTGACCTGAAAAAAATATTGTATGAAAATCACTGAAGGTATAAGGAATCATAGATTCGGAGTGTATTTTACCAGGAAAAGTTCAGATTCTTACCTTTGCAACCACTAAGTAAGCTTCAGAATTCATCTGAGCAGCCAACACATCACGGACAAATCCAGCTTCATAATATTTGTAAGCTTCCAATGACTTATAAGCTTTCATCTGTTCTCCACTATAATAACTTTTCGAAAGAATTAAATAGTTCACTAGGTCTATTGTTTTTATTTTTGGCAACGACAATACATTTAATTTAAGATCGTTCGACTTCAGAGTGTATGGGTCTATGTCACAAACAATCTTTATTTTATCGTCATAACGTTTCTTCACATCTTCGCTTAAAGTTGAATAATAAAAACTTCGAAGAGCACACATTCTTACTACGTTCTCGTCTACTCACCACTCACCACAAACACAAAATTTAAAAATAAAATGTACTTAGACTGACTTAGATCATACAAAGATGCACAAACTAATGGAACGCTAATAGCTTTGTTTGCTCCCAGACAAGATGGCCGACCTGTCAAAGTCATGTGACCTTAAATGGTCTATTGTTGAAATAAAATTGATATTCGAAAAGAGCTATTTAATAAATTTAAATAAATTATAAACAAACACAATAAGTTACATGAATAAGTAGGTACAAAATTTTGAAGATTTCAGTAAAAAATATACTGTTAGAATGATTCGCTGTTCATCAAGAAACTTAACCTACAGAAAACAACATTTGGAATCTAAATCTAAAATAGTTTTTTTTTTATTAAATAGTCACGGAAAACGTTAATTGGCTGTACAGCTGACCGAATATTGTTTTAATCTATTTATTGGTACCAATAATTGAAAGTCACTAACCTTGTGCACTATTTATGGAAATATCGGAGCGAGTATTGGAGTTCTAAACAATTTAGGATGGGATGGGATCTACTGGGGTCAATTTCTGGATAATTTATTCTTTTCTTCTGGTGAGTATTCTTATTATTTTATTTGATCATTAATTCATCTCTTCAATTCACCTGATTATGGAATATTGGACTGTTTTGGATTTTTCTTTAATTTTTATCTAAATTTTTCTTTCCTTCCACCATATATCAATCTTTCTTTTTTTAACCCAACTAACTAGCGTCCCCAAACAAACTTTCTATCCTCTCGTTGCTATGTGATCTTTTTATGTTACTTGATTCCTTAAAATTTTGAAATTTTGGAACTTTTCTTTTAATAAAATTCCTTTTACCCGATTTCTTCCATCTATTTCTTTTTACAATTCTTCATACACTTCTTATCATTGAAATTTTCAGAAATAAACACTTTTTAAATTACCTTATTCTTACAAACATCTAACAATGTGAATTAACCTTTTTCATTATAATTTAAAATTTCTACAACCTGTAATCCAATTATTACTCATGTAACCTTTTTAAATTGATTTCTTAAATCTAATTCTACCATCCGTTATCATAAACTTGTTCTAAATCTCTTTCATTTTTAATATAAAATTTTCTTATTTATTAACAAAAACAAACAAATTATTTATTTCTATGTTTCATTATCAAAATTCCACAGAACAATCTGACATAAGGTCATCCTGACATATTAACCTATAAAATGATATTTTGACATAATAACTTCAAAAATTCTAAATCATAAATAATTACTATTATTATTTTAATTAAATTTCTGTTTTAGGTCAGGATATTTGTGGTACTGAATAGTTATGAATCATTCAAGAGATAATAATTTTATTACACAAGATATTTATAAGCCAGTACACTTTAATGAAATAATTTCTTCTATGATAGAAGTTCAAAGTAGGTACTTTATTCTATTTTATTTTTATTTAATAAAACATTTTTCTATAAAGAATTTGATTTTGTATACTATTTCCTTCTTGCAATTCCACATAAAATATAGCTTATTGATATTTCTTCCCTAAATACTTGTTTGATAGCATTATATGCTCTAATAATTAAATTAATTATGCTACTTGGGATTTGGTAATTTCAATATCATTTCAACTCCCCTCAAATTTAAATTTAACAGATCTTGACTATTTAAAGAGCTGCTTCAATTTTAATTTCTAAATTGCATTATTCCAAGCATTACTTATGTTTCTTTTCTTCCCTTCTACTATTATATTCCCTTCAACTGTTAATTACTTTTTAATATTTTTTATATTCTCTGATTGTACGATATTTCAATACTATAACACTACGTATCTCTATCTTATTTAATAAAACCATTCTAAACCTACTATTTACAATTCTGTACATAATATCATCTATTCCTCATAATATTTATAAATGTTTCCTATATTGAAAATTCCCCTTAATATTTTTGTTCCTGATATATTTCATTTCTGTTTCAGAAAAAATCAAGATTTCATTGATGTGATGAAGCTTCATATTTATTGAAATAGTGAGAAGAATCAGCAACTGCTTAAGAATTCTGATCCTGTATTTAATAACATTTAACCTTTCATATTTAATAAATTATCCTCTTTCAACACCTATATTAGGATCAAGCAATTTATAACTCTTGTATAATATCTAATACTTCATTCGAACTCCTATTTATTTTACAAATTATCCATTCTTCCTTCAAACATGCCATTAATAACCAATCTTATACCAATACTCTCCTTATTATCCACTCTATAATCATTATTCTCCCATCTATCCATTCCATTATTCTAATTCCTGTTTACTCCATATTATCCATACTATTATCCTAACTTTTTATTTGTTTATCTATCCTTCCCCTCTATCTTATAATTCATCTATTATAGACCTTTAATATTCAACACACCTTTGATATTATATTTTCTCTTCAATCAATAATTTACATTGCATATTTTGTACTCTGTCTTCAATATTTATTTTATTTACCTAATTTTCCCAATTTCTTTTACTTCCCCAATATCAATGAATTCTCTAGGATGTTCATATTTGAATAGACAATATTATGCACGTGGAAGAGGTTTAAGCAAAATTTGGATCTGAGCTTTGGCTCTGATCCGTACCCGACCTTTCTTGTTGCTGTATCGAATTAACAGTCCTTCTTTCTTCTGCTTCATTATTTCGTCTATTATAATTTCGTTCTTGATTATCATTTCTTCTATCATTGTAATTATTTCTTCCTTCCCCTCTATTCTGTCGCCAATTTCCATTTCTATTTTCATTGTAATTTCTTCTTTCAAAATTTCTCTGGTTTGCTCTATTCTCATAATATCTATTACCATTATATCCATTTCCATCATTTCTCTCTACATTTCCTTGATATCTTCTATTATCATCATTCCTATATCCATAATCTCTGTTTCCATTCCTTTCATAATTATCTCTTCTAACAAAACCATTTCCATTTTCTCTTTGTCTATCATTTCTAATATTTTCATTTCTTCTTTCATTATTGCTCCTTTCTAATCTTGTTAAATAATTAGATAAACTATCCATATTTTTAATATTTTGTATACCAATAGTTTCTGCAACTTGTTGATTGAAATGCCTAGCAATATATAACACCATTTCTTCTTCTTGCATTGCGGGTTCTAAATATTGTGCGTTGTTAAATATTTTCATAGCATATGCATTATAATTTTTACTTAATTTATCATCAAATTTTCCAAAGTATAGTTTTTCCCTAAAACCTGCTTGTTGTATCTCTCCCCAAAAATATTTTAAAAATTGTTTTTCAAATTCTTCAAAATTATTAATTTGTTCCTCTTTGCTACAGAACCATAACAAAGCATGTCCTAATAACATTCCCCTAATTATTAATTTTTTTTCCATAATGTCGCTGATTCCTTTCAATTTACCTTTAATGATTTTCATGAAAACTTTTGGGTGAATAGTATTTATGTTTCCATCAAATTTAACTCCTATATCCACATTTCCTGTGTATATTATTCCTCCTCCATTTCGTCTTATGTTATATTCCATTTCTTCCCTAGTATCTTGTAGTTTTTTATTCATTTCTTCCAATTCATGGTTAAATTGATTTCCCATTATTTGGCTCCTGTTCACACACATTTCTGTTTGTACTGTCATCTTACCATCTAAATCCTTAATTGTCTTCTCAACATTTTCTTTGTACATTTTCATTGCTTCTTCATTTGTATCCTCACGTAACTTGATATATCCTACTTCCTTGTTCATCTCTTCCTCCATATCTTGTATACTTTTATTTGTTTTCATTATTTCTCTATCTAATTTCTTTATCTTTTCGATATTTATTTCTATTTTCTTACTATTCCCACCTATTTCCATTTTTAATTCATTTTCGTTTTTCTTTATATTTTCCATTTCTCTGGATTGTATTTCTTCCACTTCCATTAATCTTCCTAACATTTCATCTCGAATTTCCTGTTTTGTTTCTTGTATCCTTTCTTCTGTGTAGCTTCTTGATTCTTCTAATTGTTTTCTCATATTTTCTATTTTCTCTTCCATTCTTTGGCTATTTGTTTTCATTTCTTGTTTTATTTCTTCTTTATTTTGGTCCAATTTTGTATTCATAGTGTTCATGTCTCCCCTGAGTTCTTCTCTTTGCTTATTAAATAATTGTTGCAACATTTCCATCATTCCAGTTTGTTCATTTTGTCTTCTTTCCACTCCTTCTCCTTGGTATTGTCCAGCAATATTTTCTCGAATTCTCCTAGTTTCTTCTAGTTCTTCCATTGATTCTGCTCTTCCACTTACTTCTCTCTCATCATCATGATCCTCACTATGTCTTCCTTGTTCTAAATATTGTACTTGAAAATCACCCATTCCATGTCTTCTTTCTTCTTGTTCCTCTTCTGATCTTTCCTCTGTTCTTATTTGTTTTCCATCCCTTAGTGTCATTCTTCTATCCATTTTGTTTTGTTTTAATTATTTTATAAATAAGGTAGAAAGTTTATTGTTTTATTACATAAGATCCCTTAATTAAAAAAAAAACTACCCAATCATATACACCTAACAAAGAAATAAACACACCCACGTTTTTAATTTATTTTAATGAATTATTTATTTTTAATCGACCAATTTTAAAAGAGAGCCCCACGTTTTGGGTGCCAATATTGTAATGGTTTTAATTTATTTGTGTTTTACTTTTATAAGTGATTTAATTATTTTTATTCTCAACCTTTAACTTACCCCTTTTTAAGCTAACTCACTATGCGGGAACATGAAAACTCCTACTCTCTTCGGGTTCTGGCGCCAAATAAAAAAAAATCCCTTTTCTATATAATATGTATAAGAATTATATAATTTAATTTATTATTAAATTTTAATTTTACTATATTCCCTGTCCCAAAAGATAATAGTAGACAAAATCTTTCCTTTTTAATGAAAATATTGTTCTTTATGGTTTTAATAGAAATTGATGCGCTCATGTATTTCTATGACCATAGAGAACACATGAAAAGTGTATGTCTATGACATTTAATCCTATATAACCTTAAATTTAATGTGCTATGGCTGTGATTTAGAATAAGTTGTAATATAGACCATTAAAGGATGACGTCACAAACCGTCCGCCATATTGCCTGGGAGCAAACAAACCTGAACTTC